>VYZW01015397.1:224553-420666 GCA_013401315.1 Balaeniceps rex
ATTCTGCCTCTTGACCTTAAGCAGATCAGAGCTGTGTCAACACTAAGTGTCAAATTCAGATGGAGTAAATTGGTCTGAACCTCACCCTTCTTATAGCCTGCCCTTAGGCTGCCAATGCTTTGTGTTCAGGAGAGATCACTCCCCAGAGGGACCTGTGGCATTTAATGTGGATGAACCTTGCCCCAAAGCACACCTGGACATTGCCAGTACCGTATTTGTTATTCAACCAATGACATCCTTAGTTAAGGCCAAGTGAAATCTTAATCCTGAATGCATCTGGTTTTTTTAAAAAAAAAAAAAAAATATCTCCAAGCAGACAGTGTATCTGGTCAGGATACAAAAGTTTCTGTGCTTAACACAAAACCTTTGGTAGGAATGAAGACAGTATTTCTCTGCTCCTAGGGCAACTAATTAGTGCTCAGAGCTGTGTTCAAACATCTTTCCCTAATGCCACAGACTTCATCTACTGCTTCACACTGAACCTCCCATAAACCTAAAATCTGTAATGTCTGTTCTGTAACTTAACAGAGCAAAGCTAAATCCCTTCTTAGAAGGAAAAATATGGCCAACACACAAAGGGATTTAATTAAGGAACAAGTCTTCATTTATCTGTATTGCTATGAACATGTAAAACCCCACAGGGACTTCCTAGTCGACAAGAGTCTCAGGAATGAGGACCTACCTTCTCTTTTCTCATCAGAACTGAACAGGAGCTGCTCTGAGCAACCAACACCCAGTCACATCAGTGAAGACCAGGAGGAACCTTATGTGATCAGGAATGTCTTTAAAGAGAAGAATTCAAATGCCTAGCTTTTGATGTAAACCTTTTGTGGATCAGATTCAGTTTGGGGTCTGAGGTTTATACACATCTGTCTCGAGAGCCTGAGGTACAGTTAATCCATTTGCACAAAGCCTGATCGACTGTTAATTACCCCAGTCCAAACAACTGGGAATAACATGTTCCAGATCCACAGCCACCATCCTCACATTTGCCAGGTAATACCTGGCCCGGCATTGGCAGCCTGACAGAAGACCATACTTGTTATGATTTCAGAGAAATTGCCCACACAATTCCACGCAAACTCCAACTTGCATACAGATGGTTGCAGGATAAGTCACAGAACTAGAAAAACGAACGGCACTGCCACAACGCAGCAAATCTTTCATTTGCATCCAGGAGCCACTCTAAAACAGGTGTTCTGCTGGGCCTCCCCACTGGGTATGCAACTCACTAATTACCAGATTTGTCTCAGGACTACTGGCACTAATTAACACTGCAGTCTAATTAATCAGAAATTCAGATTCCACTGAAGAGCTTGTATGCAGCCATTTCTGCTAGACACAATAGAGGAAATTTTTTATTGTTGGGTTTGGCTTTTTTGATAGTTTATTTTGCCTTGAACCAGTAGCAAGATTAATAGTCTTGATATGAGTAGAATTGATCACTTTCTATTAAACAGCTTTTTGTATTTTTTTTTAAACTAACATTGCTCTTACCAAACTCAAACACACACCCTTCCCCCTGCCTTATGTTTTATTCTCAAAACACAGTGGTTTTTTCATATGACAGTAATCAATACCTTAACTGTTGCTTGCTATAGATCTTTCCATCTCTAGCCTATGAGCAGCTTGAGCTTAACCAAGGAATCATCCTGCCACAAATTTTAAAGACTGAGATATCTGCAATTCCCCCCGTGCCAGAATTAAACTCAGCCTGCCCACAAACTCACATTAAACACAAATCACAACTGTATTCTCCAATTTAGCTCAGCTATAATTTCTTCAGGGATGTGCATGTTTCTTTCACTATGCTGATAGTGTTTCAAGGACAAACGTGATGTTTGACCTGGCCTTGCAAGAGGCCAGGGCCAAGGGTGGCCCCCAGATTTTTCAGGAGTCCAAAATACTCACAAAGTGCAGATTCTCAGCTGCTCAGGCACCAGCTATGTATTATTGTCACCACAGCACTGCTAACACTTTACATAAAATCCTTTCCCTCTCACATATTCTAAACAGACATCTAGCTTCCCAGTCACCATTTTCTCCCCCTTAAACATTTGAAACTCTGGTCTCCTGGGATGGTAAACAAGAGACGAGCACAGGATACTGCATGGCCTCCTGTGTCTCCCAGAACCTCTACTAAAACAATTAAGCAAAAGTGGAAATATCTACCCCCTCTGGAACATTCTCAAATTGCTCTCTGGACAATATTAATTTCAGCCGCATGGGAGGGAAGCATCCGATTTTATTTTTACCAAAGCAATCATTTTTTGGTAGATGTGAATGAATGTAAGTACCAGCTGCTTTAACTAAAAAATAAACCGTGAAATGCATAACAGACCATAAATGCTACCTGCCTTTAAATAATCCTCCTTCCATACTGTTACTCCTCTACATCTCTGTGCAGGTTTGTCATAATCCTTAGCCCTACAATCTATTATTAAGGTGCTTTGTTAGCTATTTGTACTTTGCACTACTTAAATAATTCAGATGCAAGCAACTAGAACATTACACAAACCTACACTAGAGAGGCTTACAGCACACATGGCTTTAAGCAATTTCAGCGGCGATCGGTCACACAGTATTCCACCAGTCCAAGACAACCCTTCAGTCCCCATCCAGCAGGACTTCAAGCCACTGGGAATGTAGTACCCTACCTGATTTTGTGAAACAGCAGGAGCAGGAGACCGTGCCATCAGTGGCTAGTTTTGGGAAAGTACCTCACATTCAGATCAGCTACAATCCAGGTAAGCTCCAAGGTAAAAAGCAGCAGAAGAAACCCTCCCATCCTGGCTGTTCTGGAAGATCTGGTTCACTGAATGATTTAGCAGCTGAAGGCAACGGGAGCTACAGGTGCTCAGCATGTCTGAAATCTCACACCTAATGTGGCAAGCATGGTGGAGAGAGCAGAGCTGCCAACTAGCACAAGCAGGGCTTAATCCTGATACTTCTAATGAGTCAAGAGAAACAAAAGTTAACCCTTACCTTGCTGGCTTCCACATGGGGTAACATGATAAGTCCTCACTGGCTGTACACTTAAGAAAACTTTTGTTTCANCAGGCAAACCCTGGTAGAAAGGAAGCTTTGTGCCTCGCGAGCACTAGCAGACACAAATAGGAATCCTCATTGTCCTTGTGTTCCCCTTTCCCCATGCACACCTGCGCTGAGAAGCTGCAGAAGCTGAACATCAGCAGTTTGTTCACCAGATGCACATTAACCCAGATGCTTTTAAACTTGTACAAGAATAATTTAATGCAGGTCTTGTACCCCTCTGAAAACCGAGGCATGTTTTCAATCTCCCATTACGCATCCATGCATCACTGCATTTGTTTTCCAGGGTCTTTGTATGGAAGGAAGAGGGACTTTGGAGTCATCCTGCTGATTATACCTACAGCTGGTGAAAATTAGGGAAAGCCAGATGGTGTCTCACCAATTGTTCTGCAGCTGGCCACAACGAAGGCAGCTGGGGGAGACAAACACTCCCACCACACTCATCACAGAGAACAGCACAAAAAAGAAATGCATCTCCTCCTAGCAAAACTCCAATTCATTATTCAAAAAAATAGAGGGTTGAGGAAAATCGTTTTCACGCAATTGCCAGGGGAGAAAAATGGAAAAAGGAAAAAAAACCCAAAACACCCACACCTAGAAATTCAGTCGCATTCTCAAATCAGTGCAGCAAATCCTAAACTAATGTGGTTGATTCCCAAGGCACGGGAGTGAGGGATGTCCTTTGGCTGCAGATGTGGTGGCCATGTGTGTTCCTTGTGATGCTTCACATTCACATCGGCTAGCTTGATTTCCTACCATCCTCTGAACTGCTAAGATTTTCCCCTCCCTAGGCAACACACCATTGAGAACAGATGCAGCTCTAAGGCTCAGAAGCTGAACTATATATTTTTGAGCAAACACATGCTGGCTGGGAAGGAAAACCATTCATTAACACAAGAAGTGAGATGATATCATAGGCTACAATGGAACACTGCTCTACTCAAGTGCTTACCCGAAACCCAGGCCTTTGATTTCGTTTTACACGATGCATGCAGACCTGTCTCTGAATGTTACAGACACCACAAGCTCCAGTCAGCCATCCTCCTACCTGAACTAACCAAAAAAGGAATCTGTATCTAAAGCTTTCCATAATTCTCAAGCACCAGCTGGCTATGAGGTGGGAACTGTCATTTTGATGATTTCACAGATGATTTGGAATGACAATTCCTTAAAGGGTCACTGACTTGTCTCTCTACACCTTTAGCTTCATCGCATCCAAGGGCTCTTCAGTCGCTGAATCCATTCCCAGAGCACTTTCCATTACATCTCTCTAGCCAGTCACGTCTTTTAGCCTTGCAACCCTAAGCTGATAGTCCCATAGCCCTAGATAAATAGTGCTTCGAGACTCTGAATCTATTTTTTCCAGAGCTGTGATGGCAGCAAGCACTCTAAAATGTCAGAACAGTTGTGCACATCTTATTATTTCCCCCCCCTCACTTCAGCAGGTTCTCTTAAACTGCTTATGAACACTCAGGAGCATTTACACACCTGCTGGACCTTCACTGTGCTCAGTGGGTCAAATAATTGGTTGGGAACCATCACAAAAAGCGGGGCAAAAAAAAAACAAACCCAAAACATAATTTCAGTCTGTGGCAGGCTAAAAGCCACCAACATTCTTCCAGCATGACAATACAATACTGAATGGCACCTCTTGTCTTTGTTAGAAATTGCAAAAGATTGCAAATGAAGCTGAAATGCTCATTTTCTTGAGAAGGAAAAACAGAGCAATCTCCAGAGATGCGGTGACAAACTATCACAGCTCGTCCATCACTCCACATGATCAGGCTTTTGTTCTCTTCCAACAGTCCATCTTTTCAATGCACTGATTTTTTTTTTTTTTTTTTTTGCAGCCAAGTATCATGCAGCACTGCTACAGAGCCTTAAAACAGCTTCTGCATTTCATCCCAGAAGCTTCACCATTTAAATGACAAGGAAAGGGATTCTTATGCATGCAGATTAACCAGCTCTACCCTGTACAGCTAGCCAGCATGAGACTGAGGATACCATAATGACCAGAGTTCATGATGCTTCACAGATTGGCTTTTCAAGCAGGAGCCATCTCATTGTTTGTGCATCTCGCCGCAGAAAGAGGGAACATACACAATTTATTTGGGAAAGGCCCGTGTGTTCACTGACACTGTAGCTACATTAGAGGCTTTTTAGTCCATAACTTGAAGAATATTACCTCCCAGCTCAGCCTAGCTTGACATTAAAATCAGAGGTCCTGGTAGGTAAGTACCTAATAAGAATAGTACTTTGCCATTGAATAGTACGTGATGAGGAAGATTTTCTACCAACAATGTAAAAATTATTAGTTCCCCCCATGCTTGTCCACTATTAGGCATACATGCTTTGAAGACAGATTTCTCCAGTATGTTAGGACAACAGAGGACCATACATTAGTCTCCATTTATTTAATAAGCTCAAACCTATAAAGTGCTGAGCGTTTTCACTGAGTGAGTATCAAGTGTATAACTGTGTGGGCTTAGCTAGATGATGAGGAAGAGAAATAGGTCAAACTTTTTTTGCTTTAAGAATATCATAATATTTACTTTTTTTTTAATCAATATTGCTGAACTATACACCTCTGTAACAAACTTGCAAGGACAAAAATAGCTCCCTATGAACTTCTCCCTCTAAGCTTACCATACTTGAATGCAGATACCACTAATGATCAAGAAACAGCAATGGGGGGAAAGAGAAAAATTCCATGCAAGAAACCTAACCCACTAAAGTCATGTCTTTCTACAGATGATGATTCACTCATTAAATCTAGAAACATTTTCAGACACTGAAGTGGAATAACATATCTGTGTGGGTATGGGGTAACTGGAAGACTAAAGTGATGGATAATTTGAAATGTTAAGATACTATATTAAGAACATATATTTATGACCAGAGCTGAAAAGAGTTCCAAAATTTTCAAAAAGTTTAACGACTATGTTTTGGCTGTATTTGATTGATTTTCCCATAAATGCAACGTTTGGTAAGCTGAAGGAGGAATAAACCTATTTCCTAACCAGTTCCCTTGGGACTGAAGTAAAGAGCCCACACTCCTGCTCCCCAAGGGGATGCCCCCAAGGCAGCCAGCATGTCTGCGTGCAGTCGATAGCTTAACTGCATGCTGCTGGCTCTTGCAGGCTTTAGCAACCCCTCATTGCACACCAGAAAGGTAGGTACATGCAGACATTGTGTACACATAGAAAGATTTTTTTTTTAAACAGAGCTAGATATATATCTATCTAGAGATATATAATAAGTAAATAAATAAAGAATCAGAAAAGAAACCCAGACTAAAGTGGTATGAGGACTGCATTGCTGCTACTGCAGGCTCTGCTTTCAGCACACAGCTACCACATCCCCAGGGCGCTCTCAGCTCACGCTATATCGTGCCATATCAACCAGCTCCACGTGGACCAGCTCCTCATCTGGTGCAAACTGGCACTGCTCCAATGACTTAATCAGAATTTTGCTAATTAGCACCAGCACACGACTGATGGCTTTCTGCCTGAGGAGATGTGAACATTTTTCCTGCCTGCTGGCCTGTGAAAGCTTTTGCTAGCATGGGATGATCTTTTCTGATGTGGTAGAAAAACAGTTGTGTTTCCATTTCTGGAAAGAACTTGCTGCACTGAGAAGACAGGATCTAGCCGGCTGCAGTCCTGTAAGACCCAGAGATGTCAGACAGGACGCTGTGACCACACAGGTCAACTGCAAAAGTGTGCTTCTGATGCACTGCCAGGGGAAACGAGGTCTCCTCATCAACGGCACATAGCTGTGCTGAGCCAAGCAGTCCCCCCATCGCAGTGAAAACCCAGCATATGTGCAAAGTAATTAACAGCTACCATTTAACTCTGGAAATGAAACGAACAGGGACAGAGCTAGAGAGCATTAGTGCCAAGAAACAACGGACCAGTTCTAATGAGGGACAAAGCTCAGCACTTCCCCGCTCACTCAGCACTCAGGTCTGCATACATTTCCTCCACATGGCCATGTGCGTAACTCTCTCCTACCATCCTAGCAGTATTTATTATTGGTATTTGTGACAAAGAGCACCTATAGAGTGCAACAGAGATGGAATCCAACTGCGTTACACACAGGCTCTGCCTCCAAAAGCATATCACACTAATACACCATAATGACAGGTGAAGCATTTGTTAGCGGGCCATGGCCAGATTAAGTGATGTGACCAAGGTAACACAGACAGCCAAAGGATGCTGAGAATCTCCCTTACAGTCCCCTTTGTCTCCTACACTGGTAAACTCATTAACTGGAGTCACTTTGATTTGCATTGATACTAATGATAGCACGTAGAAAAGCTCATCAATTTTACTGAGTTAGATATGAAGAGGCTGGACAATAATGGGCATGAAATTAACAGAATAAAAGCAGTACAGGATCATATAAAACTACACACTGATTTCTCTCCAATAAAAGACGACATCCAGAGAATTGTAAAGGCACCTCCACTAATTAATTGAAGGTGTTTGATCACATCATCTCTTCCAGATAGACTCAAGTTTGTGGTTGCAACTATACTGGCGTTAAGAATTGAGGCAGTGGAAAACACAGCACAGTTCTTTTAGCCGACCTGAAAATACAGTGCTCCCATTCTCATCTTCAGTTGCTATTTCTTTCAGTGCTGCCAAATGTTAAACAGACCCTAGAAGCAAAGAGCTCAGCAGTTAATGTGGTACAATTTATAGCAGGAGCTTCACCTGTGTAAAAATACAGCTCTGTGTCACAAACCTCCATTGCATGGATTTCATACAGAAGATGCAGAGGCTACGCTGACTTCCAAAGTTATAACTCAGCAGAAGAGCTGGAGCAACAAGCATATTTTATTATGAGAGGCTGCAGGCTTATTTATTTATCCAGCTTGTGCACCAGGCAGATGCTAGGAAGAGGATGCAACCTTTCCCCCAGGCTCGCACACATGGGCAATTATGTGTCTGAACATCTCCCTCCCAGAGAGAGCACGGAGTCTCGCTCTGAAGAACGGCAATTCACCACTGCAGGAAGCCAGCACAAGCCAAGGAAGGATGCTGTGGCAATACAGGATAGCACCATGATTCTCAACCTTTTCCAAACTCCGCTCTTTCGTATTCAACTGAGAACCAGTAGTAATCCAGCATCACATTTAATAACTTGATAAGGCTGGCATCAAGAAGCCCTGAGCTAACAGAGTATTAAACTCTCCATCTTTGGAGCAAGCACAAAGTGTGAGAGCAAACATGACCCAAAGGGGCATGTAAAAGACTCTGGTTTTTGCATTTGCTTTATGGGGCATCCCCTCAGAGCTTTTGATCCAGATGGAAACCAGCAGGGGCAACAGGAGATACAAAGGTATCTTTAGCTACAGTTGCACACATACCTGTCCCTAAAGTGTTCAGGCACTGGGGTGGATGCTGTGATTTGTGCCAGGGACTGCTTCAACTTTCACTGATTGCCATTATCCTCAAGGGGCCACTCCTGAATCCAGGACCGACTAGTGCTCGAGGGGATCAGGCTGCACAAGTATTAGGAGCTGCAGGTCATTGGAGGGCACCTTAGGATTCCCTTAGAGTGAACTTCTATAATTATGCAAGCTGGTTTTATGGCAGCTCTGCAGAACAAACTGCACTTAAGGAGGACAGTTCCGATGCTTCCTTTCTGGAGCAATTGGTGGAGTTGCAGCAGAACCTTACAGAGACTATAAAGGGGATAGGCAAGAGAGGTTGCCTTTTAAAGATCAGGCCACACTCTGGCCACTTTCCCAACATTAATTGCAAAATTGCCTGCAGTGAGCTCTTCCTTGTTGCATGGCCATTTTCAAAATCGTTAGCATGCATCGTGACAGTGTGACTTTGGCAAGGAGGACTGCCGGTTGATGTGTCTTTACGGCAGCCCTTTCACCTCACTAGGCCATTTTGCCTGTAGAGTTAACTGTCCATTTGTAGCTTCCAAATGAAAGTTGTCAGCTGTGTAAGTACCGTTGGCCCCATGGGAGTTGTGTCTCCAACCCTTGTTCCAAATAGCAGAGAGGCTGGGAAATCTGTCTGGCAAACTGAATTCTTTGTCGGCTCCCTCTGAAGTGTTTCAGCAAATGGTAGTCCAGAGCATCCTTCCAGGCTTTACAGTTTCTTTCCTTCCTGCATCTGCAGGCAGCACATGCTCAGCAGCTGTGTCCCTACCTTCCTTCTTAGTGCCAGCTCCTGGCATCAGGAAATGCCTGCCCCTAGAAACACACATCTTTGAACTCTACCACAACTGGGGCAAAATTTGATGTGATATGCAAAAATCTGAGTGCTTGGGTTTTGGTCTGGTTGCAATTTAAATCTCATGAGCTGCAAGATCACCTGGGGGTTCTAAAGTTACCTGTACACAGGTAAATGAAAAGATGAACTAAATGAAAAGATTCATTTAGTTTCTGGCAGCTTCTTGTCAAGAGTTGGGTAGCATCTGTGAAAGGCAGCCATTTGGTTTTGATTAACAAAAAAGGTTTGTGAGCACAGATGGAACAAAACCAAAACCACTGCGAGCACAACTGCTGGGTTTACCCATATCCAACAGTCACACAGCATACGAGGATGGGGAACTGGCCTCGCAACAAGGCATGGGCACATCTATGTATTCACGAGACACAGTCCAAAAGGACTCACAGTCTGGAACCCAACTACCATAGACCTTTTGAGACCATAAGGACTGGCCCAATATCTTGAAGAATGAAGTCACCATTATTATGGAAGGACTTTGTCTGTCATAGGCCTGTTTTAATCAGGGTGGTGCTATGCCTGTGTCAATTTATGCCGACTGTCATTAGTCCAAGCACACTACAATGGCACAAATATTGCTCCGTCACTGGTGGTTCTGGAGCTACCTTGTCTTTGCTGTGCCCTACAGATGTGTGGTTACACTGGTTCCTCACCTTCCAGGTGTGCTGACACAGCAGGCCCTAATGAGCTCAGTGCACTTGTGGCCAGCTAGCCAAGGCAGCCCCTACTTACGGTTTTGGGTTATTAAGGCAACTATATCTTCAACAGCATTGGAGATACAGTTGTGCATGGGCTGTAACTTCCATATCGAGCACCGGCTTCCACTTAAGACAGAGATATACTGATAACAACTAGACACATATTGAAATCAGGTTGGTTCTGAGGCTCTGAAGTGGCATCCTACCAACACTTCCCCCTTGGTCTCCTCACTTTCCCAGGTTTTCCAGTTCATTCTTCTTTTGCCTAAAAATTATTGCTTGCACTTCCTTTTAAAAATCCACTTGATGCATTATTTCTTCTATCTTCTTCCACCTCTCTCTCAGTTTCAGTTCATACACTCTTGTTTCTAACTTGCTCCCGCACAGCTTCGGCTCCATCTACCTTCCCCATCCAGAATTTTACATTTCAATCATGTCCTCTCTTAATCTCCTGCCTTCTAATGAATTCAAGCCTAATTTTCTTAACATCTCCACATGGCTCTAAACCATTGAGACCTTTTATCTTACTAGTTACTCTCTCCTGCACCTTTTCTAATTCTTCAATATGTTTTCTGTAATAAGAACAAACCGCTAGAGGTAAAAGCCTCTTTTCTGGCAAGTGGAAAGAGATTTATTAGAAAGAACAGAAGAATGCTAATAGCATCCCCATTTCCTCTCTGTGAGGACAGACACAGACAGACGCCCGTTTGCAGCCTGGGTAGATCCCCAAGAACCCATCCTGTAGCAGTGGCGAAATGGGAGCAGCTGATCTGCAGGGGATTCAGTCTGCTTCCTCATCTACTCATGCTGCACAGACTGCAGCTGCTTCTCATCCAGGTAACAGAACAGTAAAAATCTGATGCCCACTGCAATGAGTATTTCATTTAAAGGAATCTCAGCACTTTTGCACAGTACAGGTGCCTTACGGGCTGGGGCAGAACAAGTTCCTTTCAACAGTTTTACCAGTCTGCTTCTATCCTCACCTAGAGAGACAGGGTCAAGCATTTCATTCTAAGAGCATGCCCATCTATTTCCTGGCAGTACAATACCACTGCAAATTCACAAGAGAACTCCATCTGAAGACAGAAAGGATCAGCATCTTTACATCCTGGATGCCACCTGTAGAGTGGTCTAAAGGTTTACTCATTCCTAAAACAACTGCCCCAAGCAAAAACCCCCATGGACTCTCCTAGTGTAGTTACTGCAATGTCACCAGTAATGGGTGAAAAACAAAGTTCTTCACAGAAACTTCTTAAAGACTTGCTCAGGCATCTTCAACCCACCAAGTTAAGACAATATGAAGGAGATTTAGAACATTTTCCTCCTCATCTCCACTAACCCAGGGGAAACATGCCACAGTAACATGCTGCCAGTTGTCTATCATATTCTGCCTGTTAATCCTCGAAGTAGGAGAAGCAGCAGTGTCTCTAGAGTAGAAACACCTCCAACCTCTAGAAACAAGTCTGAAACAAATCTCTGAATAATTTTGACTCTTCTGAATTACCAAAGCACTTAAGTTCAGCTCCTAATTCTCCATCTAACTTGTAACTTGTAAAAGCCTAAAGTAGACCAGCAATGCTAACCAAATTGTAACCACACTTAGAATTCAAATCTGGATCTGAGCTTTACCACTTTTGGCAGAAAATTTTGGAGCAGTTTGAAGCTCCATGAAAAACATTTGCAGGAACAGTAACCCACGTTGCAAAACTTTTTTTTTTTTTATTATTATATGGTGATTTTATAACCAGAGAAAATACAGTAATTACTTCAAGGCATTAGAAGTTTTTTTTCTTTCATCCTTGCTTCCCACTGTTGCATGTTTCATCTCAAAACTTCAGTCAGGCCTGTCAAAGATCATGGCTCAGCAAGCCAGAGTGAGCAGACTGCTGAGGCCAAAAGGACAATTAACNAAAAACATTTGCAAGAAACTGAACCCACGTTGCAAAACTTTTTTTTTTTTTATTATTATATGGTGATTTTATAACCAGAGAAAATACAGTAATTACTTCAAGGCATTAGAAGTTTTTTTTCTTTCATCCTTGCTTCCCACTGTTGCATGTTTCATCTCAAAACTTCAGTCAGGCCTGTCAAAGATCATGGCTCAGCAAGCCAGAGTGAGCAGACTGCTGAGGCCAAAAGGACAATTAACCCTGAAAATACAACCCTGCAGAAACATTTGGGTTTTTTTTCTTTTTCACTTCACCCTTTTAAAAACCTTGCTGTTTCTTCCACCAAGCAATAAGCAGGCCCAACTGCATTTTCAGCAGCTTGCTTTGGTGAAGTGCATTCCCTGGTAGAACACAAGGATATGAAATGAAACATTAGGGATTCCTCGCAGAGTAATTGAACCCATTACATTTCATGAGATTCCTACATTTCATTTAGCCTGAAATAAAACAAAGATTGCGTGTCTTCCCTGAGCCTATCGAGTGAAAAACCAAATGTACCTTTAACAGAGCTGCAAAAACTAGTCTCCTCTTATTAAATCATACTTAACAAATTATAGCAGTGACACAAGTTAATTGCAGAGTTATCTGGAGAACGGTAGAGTTATCATGAGTCACTCTGTAATTAGGAACAGAGCATGATTTCCAACAGTTACCAAAGCTATCACATTGGAAGAAATTCTTACTGCGGAACAACGAGCAGTTGCCTGTTATGCTCTAACGCGTTGCAGCCAGACCCCGGTTACACTACTGCCATCATATCTGCTCCAACAACACGAAGCAGAAGCCCCAGTTGCAGAGGCATTCACTGTGCTATGAAGATGGGCCCTGTTCAAAAACGTCATGGTGTGAGGAAGTATAGCCTGAAAAGTGACAGGCAGGTATCGTCACTGACGCAGTGACGAGGAGTGAGCAGCACTTGTTAGCATAAACCCTGTTTACATTCAGGGTGAATAGTTAACCAGAGACTACAGTGCAAAGTAACAGGATCCCATTGCCAGCTACATCCCTCTCGCACATCCTGATGGGACAGGAAATACGGCACCTCATGTCTCTGCTGTTGAGATGCCCATGGTCAACCGTATGGGAAACATGAGAAAAGCAGCACAGATTTAAAGCCTGAGAAAGAACTTCAGCAGCAGGTTACCGGCTACAGGTAAGCAGAGACCTGGTAAAGTCACAGCTGTAGAAAAGGGGAGAACTACAGCCTGGAAGATGATAAATGCAAAACAGAAAACCACCGATGACTTGAGAGCAAGAGGTCAAAAATCGTATAAGTAGGAGGCAGATGCTGTGACACCTTTAGAGAAAGGATAAGGAAGGAAAACAAAAAAAAAGCCAAGATTTTCTTTTCACTAAAGGATTGGGACTCTGTGGAGGCTTCTCTGGACTCTCCTCCAGGGAGGATCAGAAATGCACTGAAGCACCTACGCATTGAGAAGGGTTTGGATGATCCCGATGACTTCGTACTAAAGAGCAACAATATGTATTGCCCAAGAATGCCAAGAAATTCACAGTGCCCTTTGACAGACCTCAAGTGCCAGGCTGCAATCATTAGTATGTAAACATGGAGAAAAGTAGAAATATTTAAATCAGGTTTAACTGGGTGAACTTCTTCTTTCAAGAAAAGTACCAGGAGTAGCTAGTGCCTGCTCAGTACAGTCCTACAATTTCTTCAGAACCTCCTAGTGCTTTCTGCCTGCCATTTCTCCTGGGTAAGAGAGTAACTGCTGCTAAGAAGCCCGCATCAGTGTGGGGTGCTAACAGTCCCTGGAAGATTTAATGCTGCATTTCAGTAACAGCCCACAAAGCATTCGGTGAAACTTCCTCGTTAAGCTGCTTTGCGATAAATCAGTGCTAAACTGTAATTGCAATTTGCTTTTCAAGAACACCCATTTCTCATAAGTCTATAAAAGTTCAGGATGAACATCAGCTAAGCCAAATTTTGCACTTCAGCCCCTTTGTTTTTCAGATTTGAACTATCCCCAATTACCTTCCTTATATACCTCTGACATTTATGAGATCTATAGCCAATGTGTTCTGTGCCTGTTGGCAGGAGCACAGCATTATTCACACTACCAGATACCACTTTCTGTAATAACTCAGAGTGAGGGGAAGGTGCAAGCAAGGCAGCCCGACCTATCTGCAAAGAAAAATAATGTATTTTCCTCTTCAATGCTACAAAGAAAAGTGTGGGTTTTTTCCACTCACATCAAAAAAGGGAGCTTTGGGAGACAAAGGTCTCATTTTAAGCTCTCTACCCTCCAAGGGTGTGGAGAACAATCTCAGAGGCACAAAGGAGAGTGGGGGAAAAAAGAAAAAAGAATAACAATAGTCAGCTCTTTCCGTCCAATTCTGTCATTTGCTATCACAGCCAGACATACCTCCCCCGTGTTTCTAGGATCACATCTCATTAACCTGGGGTTCATGCATGCCTAAGGTAATCAGTGTTGCGCAGAGGGTCCATGGAGTACACAGAACAGATTACCATTTTAAGAAAGAAGGCATTTGGAAGCCTATTTCTGAAACAGATGCAAAGAGCCTTTCCCAAGGCTCGTGATGCCATGATGTCTTTGCATCTCCTTTTTCACCAAACTGGTGCCCCCAGGAAGAGTCTCCCAGCGGTACTGTCTGCAAGGCAGACCTGGCCAGACACATCGCTGATTCAGCCTCTGCCAACGGGGTCTTGTAGATTCCTTGGTAGAAATGAGGGATCATCTGCCCTTGGGACTAGTTTCATTACCAGCCAAATCTTGATATTGCTGCACCAGTGCAAATCTCCGGGACAGACATCTGGGCCGTTCACCCGGCATGAAAACAGGGAGTGCTACCCTGGTGGAAAACTGCAGCTTACAAAAGATAAGTACAGCTACACGGGCAGCTGCAAAATGAGAGCTCGATGGTAGATGCCCATTTCAGAAAAGACTCTCTGGGGAGCACTTTAGTAGAAAAACCATATGTCCTTCTTTCGTATCAAATTCTTGCCACTCTTGAATGTCAGAAAAGGGAGCTGCACAGGTTGGTACAACGTATAACTCTTGCACCAACAATATAGTATTTTAGAAATGTAAATATAGCTGCAGTGCATGTAAGGACAGTGGGATCAAAAAGTGACACTGAAAAAAAAGGATGGTTAATTGGATCTGGATGGCATTTGCCAAGAGCAGCTAATCAACATCCCAGATAATCAACACAAGGTAAATTTCACCACCGTCATTACTACATTCATTATCAGCGACAATTTTCTCACTTTGGACAACTGAACTTACTTTTGCCAATGTCACCTTCCAGTTCTACTGTACTTAGAGATTAGTTCTGTGAACTTCATGTTTCCAAAATACAGACCATATGCTTCATCCTTTTCCGTCCATTTTTGCCCTTCTCCATTTGTGCCTTAACAAACTTTATAGGAAGGGAGTCTACTGATGCTTTAAGCTTATTCCCAGTACACAGTCAGTCCTTTCTGCAGATATTTGTCATTTAAATATAGATTCCTCAATTCCAAAGTTTAATTGTAAGAATTTTGCAGCATTAACAATTTTCAGGATACACGTATGTGAAGAAAATGGACTGCTGCTATACTGCAAATATAGTCAACCCAGTTAACTGTTTCCAAAAAAACTTGATTTCTATCTTTATTAGCTCCACTATCTGCTTATAAAAGGAACAAACCAATGAATTCTACCTGGGGGGGGAAGAGAAGGGGGGAAAGGTTTTCTCTTTTGGCACTGAATTTCTGATCACTAGAGGAATAAGTGTTGCAGAAATGATCCACGCTGTGCCAAGTATTTTAACGTAATGGGCATCCTCTAATTTGTACTGCGGACAATTTCATCTCTAGGATGTTAAAAGCTAAATTGCATAGCAAGACAGCAGAAGCTAGGAGATCACAGAGGAATTTAAGATCTGTTTAGGTTTTGTCTACCACAATGGAGCAGCATTTTTCACTCCTGCTCAATATTTGTCATCCATTAAATCTGCTTAGGAGGTTAGTCCAGCAGTTCACACACACTCCATCTGGTTTCACAGAATGCCGCATCCCTTGGTGACTAGTAAAGCCGAGGAAATCGAACAGTGAATAGACTGTGTTGCCTCAAACAGCGCAGAAACACAAGTAATGATAAGTTACGTCCATTTAAGTTTACCCTCTGCAGTGCAGCGTAAAATGGGAGTGAGCGGTTTATGATGCAAGAATTGAAATGATGTATTTGTAGTTCCCCTGTAACAGCTCAAAGACGCTTTTACCTTTACTGAGGAATTATAATCCCCTCATGTATCAATCTCAGGGCAGCTCATTGAGAATTCTCTCTTAGCATTTGGCCCTGTATTCAGCAAGACTGCATAAGCCAAGCAGCAGGGAACACGCTGCCAAGGGGGTAACAAATAGGCAATACTGTATTTTAATTATTGAGAGGAGAACAAGGTATTCCGACAGATGATGGCAGGCTGCATTGATGGTTTCTTTGATGGAAGCCTGTCTCAGTGAATGAAGTGTCTTTCAGTACAGCGAAAATAATGAGCTCCCTAGTGTAGGCTCAGCTATTTTTAAGAAACCGTTTTCTCTCTGCTCCACAGCTATCAGCCAAACTACACCAATCCTTTCAAGCATGGCTCAGGGTAAAAAAAGAATAGCTGGAAATGCACGGCAGTCCAGCCTATCATTACGGATAACGAAACAAACTGTACCGAGTAGCACTTAACTCTCTGATTTAGAAATCCCACAATTTGATCAACAGGGCCCTTTACTGACTGTGCAGCCGCACAGTCACAGGCAGCACAGATTTCAAACGCAGGCGGGATTCAGCCCCCGGCATCACCTTCATTAACAGTCAGATTTACCCAATACTTCATCCCGAATGCTGCCACCCTGAGCCCCCACCATGGGACCTGGCTCCATCAGGGCACCTTCAGCCGAGTCTTTATGCTTTAGATTTTTCTACTGGCTTGCCGAATCCTGTTGCCGCAGCTCAGCTCTCAGCCCCAGTTACAGCCTTCCCACAGCTTATTTAGGACTGCCCTTCTTCTCCAGGGACCATCAGGCCCTTCTGGCTGCGATTCCTTTAGAAATACTTTACAAGAAGGCTCTCAACAGATCCTGTTTCCCCCCGGCCTATCTTAAACCATGCACCAGGACATCAAGTATTTTATATGACACACAGCACCATGTATCCACAGCTACATTTCCCACAGATGCCAGTGTTAAGGAGATATAACTTCTGGTTACTTTTAGCTAAGAGGGCTGAGCATTTGTTGTCCTAAAAATCAGATTTCTCCATCCATAGTCCCAATATAACCCAGAGCGAAGGTGATTGTGTTGCACACTGGGGGAAAACAAGCTAATGCCAATGCCCAGGCAAGTGTTTCTAAACAAGTGGCAAATTTATAAGCACACAGGAGGAGAAATTATTAAGCACTGAAATGAATACTGACCATAACAAAACAGGCTAATAAAATGAACATCACATTCTAATTATGAGAAGGAAATAACTTCTAGTAATAGTACAGCCTTAATTAACCACTACAAAGAAAATGCAGTGGTAAATTAAAACAAAAGCAAAAATTAGAAATCAGAAGTTAAGTAATATTTTCCTGGAGAAAATAGGAGGGTTTGCCCCCCGTTCCACACCCTTAAATATAATGTACTCCCTAAAATTATTCCGAGCCTAATTCTCCTCCAGAATGAACCAGCGTTCTTGCAGTAACTTCAAAACCAGGAGAAGTACAAACCAGAGACCTGATGCTGAAACTTAAAGGTGGGGGGGGAAAGATCTTTTCTACTATCATTAATCTTTCATGAGCCATCTCTGATTCCTGCAGATGTATTCATTATTTGAAAGTATTTCCCAAATAGTCAGCATGAATCATTTCCAGACTTTGGGCAGTTCACTAAAACGTCCATTTCAGCAGCATGCAATTCAAGATATGCAGTTTTGTAGCACATTTCTGCTTCGCCACCGGAAACGTTTCAGCAGGGATATAATGACAAGGAGGCAGGCAGTGCACATCCAGCACAAGCTGCTATAATTCAGGAAATGGAGAACATTCTTCAGCGAAAGCAGACACAAAGATGAATTTCTTATACCCTGCAAGCATCCTCAAATATCACAAGCAAATTATTCATGACCATAATTGAAAGGGATGTGGTGAATTCAGTTGCATCTTTCAGTCAAGGCTGGAACCCATTTTCAAAGTCCCGGCCTCAGTACATGAATGACTGAGGAAAGCTCATTAGCCTGAATTATAACAAAAGGTAAGATTAGATTATAAAACTGATTCTTAATTAACTATAAATCTCTCTCACAATTCTCTACTTCTAACGTACGCGAAGTCTAAAAAGAGATGGTCAAATAGCAGAGCAATCCTCAAAGAGTGACAGCCATGCTTGGACAAGCAGTGTCTACCTGCAGGACAGCAGCTCTGCATCCCCCAGGAGAATAATTCCAGCTGAAGCCTGGACACAGAGCAGCAGTTCCCTCCTCCCCTGCACAGCTGCTCCGGTCCAGAAACCGGGGGGCCACAAAAGTTACCAGAATGAACCATATTTCCCATGAGCTTGCTCATATATTTCAAAAAAAGGGAGGAGGAGACAAGCCTGCCTTCAACTGCCACTCACCAGAGATGTATGCATTTCTTCATTTCAAGGAAAACCACCTATAGCCCCTGCCCTCTACAGATTACCCTATAGACCATATCTTTGAAATTGCTACTTGGCCTGAACCTTTCTAACCAAGTCAGCCTGAGGCATCGTTCACTGAAAATAATTAAAATTTTGAGAAAGTACTAAATACCTCTAACAGAGGTATCAGGTAGCCTCAGCTCCATGTACTGACATCCCTAACTGCTGTAACTTCAAGAGGAACATTGTTCCCTTAACCATAGCCAGTGCACCTCAGGAATCGTGCTCATCCAGCTGGATTTTGGCACAAGAGCCTTTCCAAACAGTAGAGAAATCACAAGGATCTCTCTGCTGGTCAACGTTTGGTCCAACCTCAGTTTGGATAGGAGGAAATTGGCATTTTACCGACTACGTGTAATGTAGCATGTCCTCACAGATGTGTCCTGTATTTCTCGTAAATACCCCTTCTCACTCACTTTGTGCAGGGGAAGAATTTCATTGTACACAAGATAGACCGGAGCCCACGTGTAAACCCAGTATTTACCTGAATTCTTTCACTCAGTTAAGACCGTTCACCTTCCTGACGATCCAAGTCACTCAAGCTTGATGGATCGCAATCCCCACCATGGGCAAAATGGGATTTACCTCAAGTACAATGACGGCTCAAGCATGTCAAAGAACTGCCATAGGACATATTGACAGCTGAAGTCTCCGTGCCTGTCATTTCCGACACTTTGTGCAGGCATCGGTCAGAGTTTGCAGCGTCTGACAGCTAGAGAATAACAACCGACCACACACGTCCCAGCGCTGCAGGGGAGAGACTGACAAATCAGCCTGGACTGTCTCGAATTAGAGTGGACTGACTCTTTCTCTATGATCCTGAGGACAACATAAGAAATTTGGGCTGTACATGCTAAAATAGAATTGGAAGTAAATATGAAATGGGTTCCCAGGGGCCCAAGTAGTTTATGCACTCAGACTTAGCACTTTTTTCCAGCTGTCACTTCCAAATAGTGCCTAGTGCTGACAAAAGTTGTTTCTTCTGTACCCAAAGATCCCCTGATTACTTTTAAAAAGCCTGATCCAAAGCCTCCTCCCTGAAAGCCAGCGACTGCCATCCATTTGAGCACTTTACATCACTTCCAGAGCACCTGGGTGCCGGGCTCTCCAGGGTCATTTCAGGGTCTGTCACAGAAAGGAGCTTCTCTTGGCACTGGTTAACTACTCCGTGGGCACTTGTGAGGCAGATCCCCCATCTCCCTGCCACAGCGGTGCACTGCCATGCGGCAGCCCCAGGAGAAGGCCCTTCTCTTGCCCCGTCGCCTCCTTCAGCACCTGCACAGGCCCCATCCCTTCCCCTCACCAGCACCAGGGGCGCAGCGAGCCCCAGCTTCCCTTTAGAGGGCTGCCATGATTAGTGTGTTCAGAGTACAAAGCTCCAATCCTAATTAATCACATGAATGCAAGTCTATCGGATTGTGCCCCGCCGCTGGCAGCGGGGCTGCAGGGGCCTCTGTGAGGAGAGGCCGGGGCTGCCCCACACTGGCCACGGCCGGTTCCAGCGGCCCCAACGCAGGGCACAGCTGAGCCCCTCAGCAAGGCTGGTGGGGCCTCTGGGAAAACACAGGTAAGAAAGGGCAAAATCTGCACAGAGTGAGGGCTTAGGGAGGCGATTCTGCTGCTCTGCTCTGGTGAGGCCTCACCTGGAGCCCTGCGTCCAGCTCTGGAGCCCTCAGCACAAGGAGGACATGGAGCTGTTGGAGCGGGTCCAGAGGAGGCCACAAAAATGCTCCGAGGGCTGGAGCCCCGCTGCTACCAGGCCAGGCTGAGAGAGTTGGGGCTGTTCAGCCTGGAGAAGAGAAGGCCCCGGGGAGACCTTAGTGCGGCCTTGCAGTGCTTCAAGGGGGCCCAGAGGAAAGATGGGGACAGGCTTTTTAGCAAGGCCTGTGGTGACAGGACAAGGGGTGACGGGTTTAAACTAAAGGAGGGCAGATTTAGGCTGTATAGAAGGAAGAAATGTTTTACACTGAGGGTGGTGAAGCAGTGGCACAGGTTGCCCAGAGAGGTGGTGGCGGCCCCATCCCTGGAAACATTCCAGGTCAGGTTGGACGGGGCTCTGAGCAACCTGATCTGGTTAAAGATGTCCCTGCTCACTGCAGGGGGTTGGGCTGGATGGCCTCTAAAGGTCCCTTCCAACCCAAAGCATTCTGTGATTCTAAAAAAGTGAGAGGAACAGCCCTGCAATCACTCGGGTCAGAGCAGGGGGAGGAGGTGCTGCAGGCCTGGGGCAGAGCGTCCCCGGCAGCCATGACGGAGAGACCACAGGGGAGCAGGGGAAGGGTGTGAGGAGGAAGGAGCAAGCAGCAGAGAGGAACTGTTAGGGACTGACCACAAGCCCCTGTTCCCTGTCCCGCTGGTGGGGACAGAAGGGTTGAGAGACAAGGTGGGGGAAGCAGAGGAGCTGGGAGTAAAGGAGTGAAGGTGAGCCTGGGAAAAGGGAGGGGTGGGGGGAAGGTGGCGTTTGAATTTATTTGTTTTCCACTATCCAAACCTATTGTAATTGGCAATAAATTAATCTCTAAGTCGAGTTTGTTTTGTCTGTGAAGGTAAATATCTTTTGTCTTGACCCAGGAGCTTTTTCATCTTATTTTCTCCACCCCCTGCCGTCCTGCTGAGGGGGAGTGAGAGAGCAGCTGAGTGGGCAGCTGGCAGCCAGCCAAGGTCAACCCACTGCAAGAATATATCAAAATCTACTGCTTATTCTCATTTATTGCAGATAAGGGATTTCAGATGGTGAAGGCTTTCTAAAATTGGGGAAAATAAGGGGAGACAGTGGTAAAGTGCAGTGGAGAAATTTCAATCTTGACATCTCAAGATGTTTTACAGAGATCAAAGACAACACTATGTCTAGCTTCGTGGGGGTCCCTCAGGGCAAAAATGAGAACAAAATAACAGCATGTTTGACCCCATCCTTGACAGTCATGTTCGCAACATATGCGGCTCTATCACTACTAGTGGCTAAACATGAGGGTTGTGAACAATAAAAGTTGACACATCCGGCATCTCCTTAACAGACTTTCAGTGGGCAAATACTATTAGGACAAAAGTCCTAATAGCTACTTTTGGATCAGGCTCCCTGGCATCCAGCTGTCAGGAAGCACAGTCAAAACACACTTGTTTGGAGTGAAATCGTCCCCAGTTCAGTCTTCAGAAGCATTTCCAAATTTCCACTTTGTCAAAGTAAACCAGTTCTGTATGTGTTTGCAAAGCTTCAGCACTACAGAATGGAAAATAGAGAGAAGAAAAATACAAGCCATACTATAAACCACATTAAAGAGGGAAAACTGTGCTTTGTGAACAACATGGTTTTAGGTGAAGAGCTACACTAATCTTACACAGGATGCATGATGAATGGAGGAACCGATGCTCTTGCCGGTCAGTGGGAAAGCAGAGGGACAATGGTGTCATTAGGTAACATGTTATCACCTGATATACATACATTTTGGGTCCTGACAAATGAATCTTAATGTTCCATAGGATATGAAAACAAATGAAGAAAGAGCTACACCAAGGTCCAGCAACAGAGTGAGCAAGGAAGAAGCACAGACGTGCTGGACTAGAGAAAACAGCCTTTTAGAGGTAAATTGAAGTTTGGAGTAACAAAGTGTGGCTAGCACAGCTGTTGCTCAGTAAATTCATTGGCACAACTGACACCCGACGCATTATCATTTATAATGCAACCATGCCAGTCTAGATGGAGAATCTGCTGAAATCAGATTGGGACCCTGAGCACTGAAGAGCTGCACACAGTGAAAGAGACACCCAGGTAATGACACAGAGGTGCCTAATGATCCTCCGCCATGTCATGCTGAGAGACAGGGACATTGCTGCTGTCAATAGAAAAACCTCACTTTAAGATATACACTGCCTCGCTCTGCCCAGGGAAGTTCTGGTTTTGTTGTGCAGGATCCCATCCCTACTTTGATTTCTTCAGCCCTTGGCTGGGCTGAGACACAACACGATGAGAGAACTGTGGCCTGTAAGGGAGACAGGAGCACAAGGCCTTCGAAGCTCAGCTTCCACCTGGCTCTGCAGCAATGGGGTATTTCTGTTCAGGGTGATCAGAACTTCAGAAATATTTTCTTTCGTTTTCCAAAAGGAAAATTTTGCCTTTTAACTAAAGTGTTTTCAGTCTTCTCTGTGGAGAGGAACAGCTGTGCTCAGACCTTTGCCTTCCTCTAGCCAAGGATTCCTATGACCCAGAGCTGCAGCGTCAAGGAAGTCATGGAAAGCTTTTGAAAGGTAATGCTGTACTTTTTAAGCTTTGCAACACGCTGAGAAGGAGGCAGGTCACCTTTGCTATATCTATCACCAGTGAGAGCTATGTTCCCTGGAAGGGAGGCAATTCTGCTGGCAATTGCAGGCTCCTATGCCTGTGTATTTATTTCTAAAACAGCTACAATGCAGATGGCCAGAACGACATTTGTTTGGAGCAGTTGCCGTATTATAAAATTTGCTTTGTTGACGGGAAAGCAAGTCACACCCTAGCTGCATGCAATTTAGCTGAAGACTCTCCTGTCACCACTGGCCCCTGCACACTGTTCCTTACCATCATATAACAGCAACTGCTGACTGTGTTCCTACTGCTGCATGAGTTTCAAACCAAAAGAGAACTGAGCCCATTAACTTGATTTTTTTTTTTTTTCTTACTTATACCAATCTGATCCTGGCTCCCACCACACCTGTGGCACCATTCCCTTCAAGCTCAAATCTGCAGGTGTAATTCTTATGGAGCTTTATTAATAGCTATTAACTTCTACAAGTTTCTAAGCCTCCAATTGACTTCTAAGCAACAGGATTCATTGCTATTTCTTGCCCTAATACCAAAAAAATATTGCTCGTGTCACTTTGCAAATGCTTCCACTGGCCCTAGCTCCACTCCTTCACTCTTCCTGAGCTGGATTCTTTAAAAGTTGTTGATTGTGACTATAGATCTCCTGGCAGATGACCAAATTTCTTCTTTACAGTGTTAAAGTCTGTCCAGCTGCCAACTCCCCTTTCCACATACACATAAATAAGCGAGCTGCTGAGAGCATTTTCAGCCTGTTATCACTGTATTGGGTGCTCCACACAGAGAAAACTGGAGCAGCTACAACTCACACTCCTTTATTTAATATGTATCAATGCCAACCAGTATCTAATGGACGTAATGATTGAATACTGACAGGCATATTTTTCCAGCCCACTTCTCCTTTGGCAATAATGCCCAACCAAGATTGATGACTCTAATACCAAAGCAGGCAGTTTGTTTGTTTCTTCTGTAGGCTTCATTTTTCAAATAGCCTCAGATCCCTCTTCCCTCCCCCAAAGAGAAAGGGAATGGAAAATTGTGATGACTACCGAGATACCTATATGAGTTCAGTTGCCATTTCCTCAGGCCACCAAACCACAAAGGTCAGATTCACTAACACGCTAACTTGGTTTATTCTAGCATAATTCACATGGTTTTATATCAGTATAAAACTGGTCTGTCACAGTGACACATGCAGCTCCCTCGGCGAGGGATTCGGTTACTGGTGTGGACTGAAACCTGAGCAGGTCTGATGGGATCACAACAGGCACATTTCACACATACTTATCAAGCATGTGTGATTCAAGGCAGTTCTCAAGAATAAAAGAAGAGTGTCAGCAGCACAAACAAAAAGAACAAAACAGACTCCACATGCAGGGCATGGTTTTCCTTTTTACACTGTCTTTAGGAGTCAGCAGCAAATCCCAGGGACATTCGAGAACAGCAAGGAAACACTGACATGCAAAGCTGAGCTAGGAGCCATTTTACAGCAGGGAGCAAGACCACAGTGTATGTGACTCAAAAATAAGACAGTTAAGTTTGTCTTGCCTCAGGAGAATCCACTGGGAGGCAAAGTACGCTGCTGTATGCTACAGACAGCAATTACGTAGAAAAAGAACAGAGGAAATGGGAGAAAGCTCTAAAATAGGAACTCGATGATATATATTTTGCTCTCTAAGGAGAAGCCTGGCAATGTTGTATTTGTAGATCAACTCTCCTGTGTTTTTATCAAGAGCGGTTTGGGCCTGTCCTACTGCTTAGTTTTGTGGTTGTATCACTTAAATTTTTATATGCTTTTTTACAAAGGAGCCACCTGTGTTTTGGAGTACATTTAAAAAGTGACAACACGGGTCTTGCTCCTTACTGGCATAGCAGACCCATACAAGAGAGATGCTCAAGGGCTGGACACAGGAATGTATCTGCTTTTTCTGAGTCCTACCCGTGGCAGAAACTGCTTTCATGTCCCAGTGGTGAACAGAGTCACTGTGAGCAACAAACTGAAGGAAAAAAAAAAAAACCACAACAACAAAAAAAGCAGGGGTCTGTCTTCCATGAGCCTCTGAATGCTGCACAGCGAACACGCACAGGCTCAGAAACCAGCTGCCTCTTTCTCAGCTCCAGTCAAGATGCAACACATACAGAGGCAGCGTTTCTTGTGAGCCACAAACAGAAACAGCCTCTGTCTAAAATTTCCTAAGTCCCATTTATATGAGATCTTAGAAAGCAGTAGTACTTGTACTTCAGAGCCAAAGACGAAAAGCCATTGTAGAAATGAGTCCCCAGAGGGATCTTTGCTCATCCTTAGCCTAGAGAACTTCTTGGTAGGCTATTATAAACCGTTCCTGATTTGAAACAACGTGTGATATCTAGGAAAGGTCAAATAGGACTGATCAGCAGTAGAAAGTGCATTTTACACTGAATTAGGTAAGGGTAAACAGGAGCCAGCAGCTGTGTTATATAGTAGATCCCATACTCTTCTTAAAAATCCTCTCCTGAATGAAGCATCACCACACTTGCATGCCTGAAAAAGCTCACACAATATCACTACAGCATGCCTCTTCAAATAAAGATCCATTCTAGTTTTGAATAGACAAGCAAGAGATTTCATTCTTGATGACCATGATTCTCAGCCATAGATCCCTGATACTGTTGCTGACACTTTTCATTTAACTCACTGATTCTACCCCCTTGCTTTGCCTCAGTTTCCCCTCCAGTTCCACCAATATTTTCTGAAAAGTCCTTGAACAGGTCACAATCCTGTAATCAAAGACTACAGATTAGACAAAGGCAAGTTATAAGGTCTGGATTGAGTGCAAGGACATTTGGTAAATGTCATTTAGAAAACACAAGAGCCACAAAAAAAATTCCAGACATTTATTGCTCCGAAGCACTCTTTGCTCTCAGTAATACCTAAATCTAACTCATCTGCTTCTTATTTGCTTCTCACTTTATTGGGAGGTTTTTCTCAGAGCAGAGGTGCCTTTGAGCAAAGGTAGATCAACCAAGCACAAAGTCTTACTTGAGCAGGATCTGAGAGAAGTTAAATGCTTGGGAAAGGGGGCACCCAAGTAGGAGATGCACCATTAAAATGTAAACGCACAGAGTGCCTTATACAGACTCTGGAAATAAGAACAAAGCAAGCTCTCACTACATTATTTAGCACTCTAGTTGTCAGGGTACTCTAATGAACGGCGATAGAAACCAGGTGATGGACATTATGATGTGTCCTCCGCAGACACACATGCATGCTTACATAGCCACATTTGTACATGGATAAAACCTGAATTTTAAGGATTGAAACCGAATTAACAACTATATTGATAACAAGACTAAAGCACCACTTTGGGAAAACTACCACATTTCTTTCAACATTGTGATAAAAGACATAGCCACAAAACACCACAGCTTCCAGTTTCATATACCATCAGCTTCAGCTAATTCTTAATAAGTGATGTGTATAATATGCACCAAGGGCAGAAAAGGGATTAACCGCTTTAATAGGTCTACTTTTTAACTTGCAACCTGGATCAGACCAAACTTTGCCTGGAAGTGCTCCTTCTCCAGGTGCATCTAGAAATCTGTTGCTAGCAACACATTCCTGCCCACATTGTGAATAGCCCAGCCCTGTAAGAATACAGATAATTAGCATCTACAGTATTATTTGATCAAAACATAATGGTACAAGAACACAGAGACTCCCAAGTCACTGAAGAGAGCGACTTGGATACAGTCCTGCAGGTGGGGGATACAGTACAAATTCCAGGGTCCTAGATCTTCAGGTCCTGAGAGATGCCCCACTGTTTACTCAGTAAAATAACCTCTGATATATTCTAATCCATCTCCAATCTGGTTCAATAGACTTACTCTGTACCATACGGCAGGTGGTGATATGTCATTGGGAACTATAACTCACAGAGTAACTGGCTGCTTTGAGGTCCTTTGAAGTGATGTTACTATTCTTGGGATATTTTCTGAAAGCCCTTGCTAAATGATCCATATCCTCTACTGCAGCTAAACAATAATTGATTTTTCTGTTCTTTCTAAGCACTGTCCCATTGCCAACATATATTTCTCATTTAAGTTCCTGGAGCATTTTGTTGCCTCTCCAGCTTAATCTTGCCTTTCCATAAACTTACTTTATGAGCCCCACCATCTGTTTCTGCGATGTGTGTGCACGTTCTGTATGTGTACTTCTATAGCTATTACCCAGACAGGTGTATGTTTGCTGACTGCACAGCATGGACACCCAGCCTGTCAGGAGCTGTTGCGACAATGCTGTAAAATGAGATTCTGAATCTGCTTCGCTGCTGATCCTGCTCCCTGTTTAATATCTGTGACCATGATGAATTATGTTGGACATCCTGGCTCCTTCTTACTGAATCATAGCCTGCAACATAACACCAGGGAGAGATCTTACACAGATTGGTTTGGGATTACGAGCTCTTTGTGTGCATTAAGACTCCATTTTTGGCCCATTACTATTCTGGATTTTATGCCGATAGTAAAGCAGATTGTAGCATCACATTCCTCTTTATCTGTTTGCCAATAACATGCAACATTGAAATATTAAGTGAGGAATCTTATTGCACTGCCCAAACCTCCTGCTTAATATTAGTATCTTGGGGAGATGCATCTTGCACAATTAAATAAGGGTCAGTCCTGACTGGGTTTGGTCCCGAATAAAATGGATCCTCTACCCCTTAAATGGATCCTCTACCCACCGTGGCTGGCTGTGCCCTGGTTGTCAGGCTCCGAAACCAGCCCCACCACATCCTGCTGTCCAGGTGTGGACATCAGCAGCTGTATAAAGCCTCGGGAGCAAGAGCTAGTTTCAAGGGCTGCTTCATTATTGCCATAAGCACAGGATGCAAAACTGCAGCTTATTTTAATGTTCTTGGGAAGGCTTTGTGTACTTAGGTTAGCTGAAGAGAGTAGCAGCCAAGTATCTTCTGCTCAAACCACTGGTCCCAGGCAGGCCATGTTGTCTGCCGGTAACCTGTCACATTATGTGTTCACAGCATTGTACTTGTCACCTTTTTGGCTAGGTTTTAAAAAGAACATACATAAGGCTCTTCTTTCACAGAAGCATTGCTCATTATCACCCCGACACCACAAAACAGGGTGCATGCACTGCATTCCCAGTTGCTTCGTTTTGCGTGCATGCTAAGGGTTAAAATACATCACCAGATTTTGTGTCTTTTTCTGCCCTTTGGTGATTTTTCATAACTGAGGATGTGTTTCTCTTCTTAGGTCCTCAGCTGGGAATTTCACCTCACTAATCTCCTGCTACTGCAGGGACCTATGACCTTCAGCATGCCTTTGGGCCCTCCTGCTCTTTTCTTACAGCACAGCATAGCTGTAACTTGTGATTTTTACTGCAGGTCTTAAATTTGTGCAGGGAAGTTATTTTGTGCTTTATGACCATGTGAAGCCATGGAGGATGGATTCTTCCAGATACTGCATTTACCCCCATGTCAATCTCCTTCCAAACTTGTCTTTCCAGAAGTTGAAAGATTCCTGGAAGGAGTAAACAGCTGGAAAGCAAAAATACTCCTTCTGGGAGTTTGCAAACCAACATATTTGTCTGGGAAGCGAGCATTCCTCTCCCTGCAGGTGAAACACTGCTCAGGATCACCAGTAAATATCACTTAATGATCAGGGAAACATGCATAGCAGCTCAAAATAGTCCACGTCCTTCGAGGACGGGTCAGGTTCCTACTTCACCAGATCTAAGCACAATAAGGTTAAAGCGTCAGCGAGCACACATCTTGACACTTTCTGACAAGTACTTGTAGAAAGGTTGCCAGTACTGAGACCAGATAATTAAATACAGCACGGTGTTCAAGTGCTTGAGACCCTATTTAAGTTCAAGTATTCCATGCTTCAAAACACTGAATTTAACTGCCCTAGAAAGGGCAAGATCCAGTCTGTGCCTGGTACTCAAGGCAAGTGTTCTTAAGGAAGCATTTCTGGACCCACCTACATTCAATTTTTTTTTTTTAAGTCAACATTTACTGTAAAGAAAAGTAGAGAAAGAACTCGCAGCCGAACTGCCTTTATTTTGCTACAAGACATGTTTTCCAGACACCTTCTGCTGTTGCTATCGCCAGCCACCTCGGGTGCCACCAGCCCACATGCCAGGCTGGCAGCTGGGCCACGTGTCCCCAGGAGGCTGGGGACAGCAGAAAGAACTGGGGGAGCATCTCGTTTGCTTACATTGCCCAGACTGTAAAAACTAGGGTGCAAATGGGAAAGGGAGGGAAGGCCATTGAACTAAAAGGTTTGCTTTGATGTTTTTTTTTTTCCCCCCCTCTTAACAAATTAAATAAAAAGTCTAAAGACTACAGCTTGCATAATTTAACATGTCTGTAAACGTAGTACATGCATAATTGATGTTAAACAACATGCTAATCACCTCATAATGTGAATAGAGGGGCAACCTACCCTCAGTTTATGTATAAGTAACAAGATGGAAGCCTGCTGAGCTCTGTATAATAGTCGTGTCCCCCCCCTTACATTTCTGTCTCAGCACGACAGTAAGCCACAGCTTAGGCAGGAAGCCTGATGTATTATTTATGCTAAGCTTTGAACTGAAATGCTTTTCTCTATTTTATATAAATATATATATTACTCCTTCAAGCACAGTGATTCATTCTGTCAGGTCACTGTAAGAATAAGTTCCCCACTATAGTTACAGCCGTGCAGCAGATGTCAGCAGCGGGGTGAGACGCTTGTTTCTCAGTGGAGTACAACGGACATGGTCCCAATCCTCTTCCCATTCCTGTAGCTGCTTTGGAAACTTCAGAGGTCCAAAGAGTTATCCAAGTGCCTACACCAGGGAGCGCTGCAAGAGATGCCTGCATAGACAACCTGTGATCTTTTACCTCTGCCAACTTTAAGACATGACTAAATCCGCTGGGGAGTGAAGTACTGCCAAGAGGACCCAGAGCTGTTACTACTTCTAAGATCAAAGTCCCGATTTTCTTCTAACATTGACCTTTGCATGAAGTATGCCAACGCAAACTGTTTGGAAAGAAACTCCAAAATTATCCTCTGGTGGAGACACAGATATTGATATGCAGAGATCCTGACCCACAATCAATGCTGTTGCAAATACAGATGCCATCAGCAGTGAGATACAATTGCCTTTCCTCCAAGTATTCCCACTCAGAATGAAGGAAGTAGGTCTGTCTACTCTCACAGAAACCAAGGATTTCTATCCAGAAGAGAAGAGCAGCATTATTAGGGAAATAAGGGAAAGCATCAAGGAAACAAAACCAACAGTAAAAATATATGGAGCAGGAATTGCAGAGGGAGAGCAACAGGCACGCCCTGCTCCAGCCAGCAAACAGCAGGCATGACAGGGAAGCCAGAAAGCCGTGAACACCAGGATGCTGAAAGCAGGGACAGAGCTCCTGTTGACTTCAGAAGGAATACAACTGAGCTTAGGAGCAAATTTAACATGAATTAATTACATTTTCTCCTCCCAAGATGATGCAGATGGGGGCCAAGTTGGACTAAGAGGTATTGCACAGAAACACAGCAATGAATCCACAAGTAGCTTCCATCTAGCTAACAATACCTATGACTTTTGCCTTGTCAGGGGTCTGGCTTTAATTAAAATCAATCTTGAGTAATTTACATGGCATTTCATTAAATGCATGCTGAGTTAGACCAGGGCACTACCAGTGCAATTTGATGTATCCAGGATATGAGCTGAGAAGCTAAGGTCATGACAGTGCATTTCTGTTTCTTTCTCCTTTTTGGAATCTGCTGTTCAAAGATAAAACACCAAATAATTTTTAACCTTGCTCCAGGCAGACCAGCTCTCTCCCATGGAATATGGTAGCCAGATAATTAAAAGACCACAGATAGTCACAAACAGATGCGAGTCATTCTGTTTTAACGCCAGAGCAGTTTCACCAGTGGCACTTTAGAAGTTTGACATGAGTTCCAGCATGCCCAAGTTGTGCTTTCAGCTGAACAAGAGGTAAATATTTAATGCTGGGGGGCAGAACAGCAAGGCAGAAAAAGAAACAAAAGATTGCATGAAATAAGAGAATTGAGGAAAAGCCCTAAAGCAGGCAGACAACATAGCTAGGACCAGCTGTGCTGAAGAAAGGGGCTTTTCTGCCTCTGAAGGTATAGGCACACCTTTGGGGTGATGGCTGTACTGGCTGGAAAAGGTGATTGTGCAACTCCAGGCTCATTCCCACTGCCCTCTCCACTCATATCTCTTGGGGCGAATCCTCTTTAACTTGGTTCACTTGGACTTCAACAACTCAAGACATAAATATTGTGGTTTTACTAATTTGACTAATTTTGGTGGAGGTGGGTTCCAAAGCTCTCGCACAAGCCTTTGCACCAGCAGCTTGCAAGGATGCAACAACAGAAGGCAGGCAAAGAGCAGCAGAGGTAAGGGGAGAAGTGTCTGCACTGAAACATGGGCTGTTCACTGCCAGGGGAGAAAGAACACACGGGACGCTTTCACTGGGACTCTGAGAGGCTCGGCCCTGGAGCTGCAAAGGGCTGCAAAGCTAGCTTGGCTTGCTTAGGTACCTTTGTGCACAAAATGCCTCCCCAGGAGGGATGGGATCGATGCAGTAGCTCCAAATCACCTAGAGGAGAGGAGATATGTCTGTCCACCATCAGTTTTCAGCTTCATACATCAGCCCTTTCAAGGGGCGGACATACAGATACAAAGCCACCTTTGCGTTCCCTTCCTATCTTATACAAAGGGCAGCCTTGAGAGACCAGTATCTCCAGCATGCCTAGATCAAAAACAGGGTTTGCTCAGTTCAAGTTAATCCTCCTGTGGCAAAACATTAAATGATGAAGGAGGGGGGGAAAAAAAAAAAAGAAAAAATCACAATCTTAAATAAGATTTGTGAAGTCAGGCTCCTATTAGAGGAATCTGCAGAACAAAAGGCTTTGAACTGCAGGGAATTCTCCTTGGCTCCTCCCTCGCCCCTCTGGCAAGTAGGAAAGGCTTCATTCCAGCACAGACCCTGCCTTTACTGGCAGCCCACCGGGAAGCAGGGAAATCGGGATCAGGAAGAGCAGGGGAAGGATGGTGCTGCCTAGCCACACAGCAAACCTTTCCTATTTACAAGTCAATGAAAGAAACGGAGTGCGTGCACGTGTGAGAGAAAGATGGATTGCGTAGAGGGAGATCGGTGTGAGAATTACATTGCCGGGAATGAAATTCATCTCTAAGCCAGATGGAGTCGAGTTTGTTTACGAGTCTGAACTGTGATATCCACTCTGTCCATCTGGCTGACGCTGAAGGGAAAGGGTATCCTTTCAGTGGATACCCTGGAAGTACTCTTCTGCTCGAGCTTGCATCTCATCATTCCACATTAATCAGCATGTTATCTAGACTAGTGGTGAGGATATCATGTAGAGAAAACATCAAGCTATGAAATTCAGCACTCTCTTCCCAATCAATACTAATAATTAAAAAAAAAAAATCTCTTGAGCAAACCCTGCCAAATTTCTGCAGCAGTATCTCTGCAAAGTCAAGCCCTGAATCTCATTATATAAAGGGTACTTCCCAGCCCTCTTACAACTTGCTGGTGCCTTATTGTGGCTGTAAACATTATTAACACAGCAAAGCCCTGTACCACTGCCAGGGGATTTGGAGATCTCAAGAACAACAGGAATGTTCTTCCAGATTATTATTTTCCTGCAACAATTGAGGCATCCTGACTGTAACCACACTTGTGTTCAAGAGGGAAGATACAACGTTGGACATTCTGCCACAAAGTACCGAGAGCCTTTAGGAGACTGTTCTTACGGATACAGTTAATGAGTAGCCAAGTAGAAAAAAAAAAAACAACTCCTTGTTGTTGCAGTGAGTTACTGACATGCAATAATAAACCGGGGTGATGCTGGTACCTTGCGTCATACTTGCCCATCTGAATGAGATGACAGAGTGCTCATAGCCACCACGAAGAAAGAGCCATGTACTAAAAACTATCTATCTTTATGTTTAGTAAAGACATACTGTGATACGAAGCACAAAGCCGAGCAAAGACATCTGAGAAAAGTTCACTGCAATTTACATTCAACTCAGTTTGGCCACACAAACTTTTAAGCAGATTTGACATTTGGAAGGAAACACTTTAGCATGGTCAAACTCCTCAATCTGCTTACACAGTTTTTGCCAATGGTATAGAGTTTAACAGACTGGATATAAGGAAGAAGGTTTTTTTTGGGTTTTTTTTTTTTTTTTTTACACTGAGGGTGGTGAAACACTGGCACAGGTTGCCCAGAGAGGTGGTGGATGTCCCATTCCTGGAACCACTCAAGGTCAGGTTGGACAGGGCTCTGAGCAACCTGATGTAGTTGGAGATGTCCCCACTTATTGCACGGAGGTTGGACTAGATGACCTTTAAAAGTCCCTTCCAACCCAAACTATTCTATGAATTGTACGTAAGCCCACACATAGCAGAGCTTGCTGAGACCCTACAAATGCTTCTGAGACCGCTGGACCTTTGCTAATGAATGGGGAACAGGATCTTCCACAATTAAAAGCCACACACCGTACAGCAGCTTGGCTGTATGGTTCAGACTCTGCCTGGGCTATCCCACTGCATCCTTCTATGGATTCACTGGTGAGGGGCTTCATTTTATCACAAATAGGTTATATTTGCTACTCATTTTCCACCGGGAAACAGAGCATATCCCTGATTCTGCATTACAAAATAGGATTATTGTTAGAGGACCTAAAAAAAAAAAAAAGAAATCACAGTAGACTTCCACAGAGATGCTTGAGAAACCCAAAATATTTTAATGGTGTTCACCAGGGAATGTTAAGGAAACTCAAAGGAGACAGAATTATGATTGTAGGCCCAACATCTCGGGCTTCTGGGAAGCTCTGTTTGCTTGGGGGCTTTCAGAAGAGCACTCTTTCAATGCAAATCTTCCTCCCACAACAAGTGAGCAAGCTCTGTTGCTGTCCTGAACAGCTATGTGGAGAATTATTACGGATTTTTGGGTTTGGTTGTTGGTTTGTAGGGGTTTTTTTTAAAATCTAGAGGAACCTAGAGGATTACTAAAATTAGAGCTCAAGCTAATAGTCTTTGAAGGCAGGGAAACAAGGACTTCCATAGTCACCTTTCTGATAATAAGAGAGTCTGGAATGCATCTCGTACAAATCACAGTCTCTCCACTGGCTTCAAAGGAACAACACAGAGGGAAGAGATAGCCCTCTGAATAAAGCAGCGTCTTGTCAGCATGGTCCAGTTCTCCAAAGGACCAGGTATAGTTTTCATCTTTTTTTCAGCAGGGAGCATTGCATATTATTCCAAACAAGTTTTCATGGTTCAAACACCTGGTATAATTACTCATAATAAAACTCAGCGAAGGCACCCAAAAGTACATCTTCAGTGCTGGTGCCACAACCTTGTTAGCCTCATTTCTCTTAAGTGATGCAGGCTTAACATCCCAAATTAAGCAGAATGAACTGAAAACAAGTACCCTTCTGTTTAATATTTGCTGTGAAAATTGCCTCTCATTTCAGAGGGGAAAATAAAAACAAACCAAGAAACTTAAGTAGGGTAAAAGTGATGATTATTGCTTCTAATTTAGCAGAGCCTGTTCTTCTCCACTGTGGGTGCAGCCCAAATCGCCCAGAGAACACCCAGTTTCAGGCACAGCAGAGTGGGTCCGTGGGACTGCACCGTCACCTAGTGGGCACCTGCAGCTATAGCAGAGTTTTCCCCCAGGCTCCTCCTCCTCCTCGTTTGGGACCGCACCAAGCGCTCCTCTGATTTGGTACCACACTCCTGGAGAACCAAGCTCAGAGTCCCCTCGGTGGACCCACATCAGAGCTACTCTTTGAGCTCCCTCATCACCTCCATCACCACCCGGGACAGAGCATGGTTCCCCCTGGACTTCCAGCCGTAAGTGGGCAGATTTTCAGGGACAGAGCTGCCCCTATCATACCCTCCCCTGCCAGATCTCAGATATTTCTTTTTGGCAATCAGTAGAAAGACTCCTTTCCCCTAAGAAGTGAAGAGTTCAGCTGGGAAATAATGGACATTCATACCTGGAGGCATTTGTCTAATTAAAGCTTGTGCAGTACACCAGCCTTAGAGATCCCCAGTTAGTACTACTGCCCTCTTCAAAATAAAGCTTCCCAATAAAGCCATAGCAAGAAACTTTTCTTAACAGTAACAGTAATCCATCACTAAATTCTCCTTGGGAGAAAACAGTAAAACTGCCAAGTCCAGAAGAGTTGCAACTACTCCTAAATCACAGTGTTTAGGTCTGTATCCAGATCTTATTCTGCATGTTCATCACCAAGTCCATCAGCTATTCTCCAACACTCATTCCTCCAACTCAACTCTCCTGCCTTCCTCCAATTCCCCTCCCTGTTCCTAAGACAATATTGTCACCAGGCCCTGCCTGTAGGCCGCTAAGCATCAGACATTTCTTCCAGAGGATGTTGAGCAGTGGGGCTGCCTCCCCTGTCTTTAGCTGAGGGAAGCAAGAGCGTCAAAGTAATGACTTTTCACATTTTGTCCTTCTTCTGCAATCCCTCTTGGCAGCATTTGGAGCCTGGATGAGGATAGAGCTAGGACTGGGAGTGTCACATGGGAGTTACAACACTTATGAGTCTTTGATGTGCTGCATCAAGCTCCTGTTTAAAAGCTGAGTCTTTGCTGTCAAGACATCTGCCTAGTTTTGAGTTGTGTGTTTTTTCTTCCATGTTCCCACTCATCTCATTTTTCTAGCAGTCCCTCTTTCCTTTCAGTTTTATATCCTGATCAAAATTTCCCTTTATAACACAGTTCGCCCTTCCTCCAAAGATATTAACCCACTTCATTTGCTGCCCACTGGGTAAAAAGATAAAAGGGTTCCGCTTGTATCAATTTAAACTCTCTCTTAACAAAGGGAACCACAGCATTTGTGCCAGAAACTATTTACCTCATTATGTGGCGTTTTAGCCACATACGTACTCCGAGTTTAAAGCAAGTGGCTAAAATCCATTCTCTGTTTCTCTCTAAGAAAGGGAGTGCAATCAGTTACTAATGAGACTCCAAATTCTTCATTCCCAGCAGAGGAGGACAGAACTATATCTACAAGCTCAACAGCATAAGAAAAAGTGGAGTCTTAATTCCAGAGCAGACATCTGTAACACAAATTAAACAGCCAAGACTAACTGCATCACATTGGGATCAAGTTTGCCATGATGAATATATCACACAATCCTCATCAGATCCTATGGGCTTTTAAGATGCAGGAAGGTCAGACACTCTGCCATCGTCCTGAGAGCATTCGATTCTCCACGGTACATAGGCAAGATCAGAACACTCAAACATCACCTTGAGCTCCCTTTTGAGGGCTACAGCTACTTATGAAATACTTCCAGGTCTGAATCAGCCAGAGTTGTCAGCTGGTTGTCTCACTTTCAGATGACCCTATGTATCAAATAGAGAGAAACTTCCCTATCTATCCTCTTGAAGCAAGAAGATGCCATCACAAATACCAATTCTTACTTTATCCATCCTCTAAGTTCTACCTCTTGCCAAATAATTGGCTCTCCTTACCCAAAAAGATCATAGAATCATAGAATCATTTGGTTGGAAAAGACCTTTAAGATCATCGGGTCCAACCAGATGCACTGATGCCTTTAAAAAATACTTTACCTGAAGTTCCACCTTTCTAAGTTTCAAATGACTGAACAGTCAGAGCAGGCTTGCTGTGAACCTGCAGAACGGGTGTTTTTCCACTCTTCCCACTGTGTAAGAGCTCTCTGTCTCTTACTTTTGCTGCTCTCATCAGATAAACCCAGTGCTGGAAATCCCATAGACAATACCTTTACTTTCATTTTGACTCAAAGAAGCTAAAGGAAACAGAAGTATCAGCGTAGCTTTGTGGTGTAGATGGCATTCATTTAGCCATAGTGCAAAAAGTGTTTCTAAGATTATATAAGCTTTACTGAAACTAAAATGAAGTCGTGATCGCCGAAACCAGCAACAGCAAAGCAAACCTGAAGAACAAGCATTCAGCTTGCAGTATTTTTTTCAAATGGGTAGGTGGGAGGGATTCAAAATTAGGAGTTGGATCCAAAGCATAAAAACAGCAAAGGAAAACCCTGATAGTTTGCTTTAAAATACTCTGACAAGATTACCCCACAAGTCTCACTTGAAGCCACTAGATGTCATTCTTGGACTTTCAATTGAAGCAATTGTTTAGGGTTTGGGTTTTTTTCTCCCCTCTAGCTGTTATGCCAGTTGCCACAAAGAATGAAAACCTTGCCATCATTTTACATCTTAATTTAGTATGATGGTTCCACAAGAATATATTGGGCTTAATGCTTATGGGAGAAGACACATGCCAAATTCCCCCTGGTATGAGATGGGAGCTGGTCTGCTCATAATTCAGCTCCATGCATGTTCTTCTTAAAAGGAACACTGGCTTCAAGAACTTCTTGTTTAAATATTGATCTTATCCTCAGCACTGTTTAATCCCTCTAGAAACACCAGAAGAAAGCAGTACCTTACTGTGTGATTTTTTTTTTTTTTTGGTCACCTTCTATTTGCCAAAGCTAAGGGTGTAAAATGAGATGATGTTTCTGGAGGTCTTGTTATTTAAGGAAACTCTCTGATGGAGGCAGAGCGCACCACTAACGCTCATTGCAAAATCCTTAGGACTTCCCTTTGTGACAAGGGAAGAGTACGAGGGGTGGAATCGAGAGGCATAAAGCAACAGGGCAAAAGAGGAGGAGGAGCAAAGTGGAAACACAGCACAACAGACTAAGGCAGGACACCACGATCAAAGGGAATATGAGAAAAACTTTTCAGATTGCCAGCACCAGGATGTGACTCCTCAGGAAAGACATCTACACACGGTCATGGTGAACAAAGTGACAGACCTGAGGTGTATTCAGAAACAAAGAGCTTTCTGGTGTCAGATGCAGACCATGAGGATATAAGAGCCTAAAACCCCAGACAGCGTTATTCTGAGTCCAGGGCTACAGACAGCCCTTTCACACACACAGGCTTATATGTTTTGCCATGAAGGTTACTTAGATGCTTGAGTAAATCCATCTGACCCTTTTTTCCAAGGTTGATTAATCAACACACTGGATAAACGCTCCCTTGCTAGCAGCAAGTGCACTTAGCGGCACAGCGATGCGCCCTCTGAGCTGATCCCAGCCAGGAAGGTCACTGCTTCACAAGGCACGGCCTCACCTTGGTCCAGGCAGCAGCTTTGACATGACCAGATCTCAGCAAAGCACAGGTTTAAATCCTGGCAGGATTAACCCAGCTCCTCACCTTGCAATTTACCCATGTTCAGTTCTTTTTAGGGAGGAGGCCATGCAGAATCTACCTTAAAACCAGCAGAGATAATTGCCAGCTTCTCCAGTTGGGGTCAGTTCCTCTGGGCCCCTTTTTCCTTTCTGCAGCCAAGCAGGAGTTCACTCATGACAGCCCTCCATGTTTTTCCCTGCATAACTTAGAAGGGAGAGCAAAAAAATCAACATGTGTTAAGACAAAGTGCGGAGGGAGGAGGATTCCCATTGCCAGAAGGGTTTGAGGGTGCCTGTTCTCAGCAAAACAGCAGATGTGCTCCGGTCACCTGAAACCCATCACATTTGTGCTGGCCATCACGACACCCCTTTTCTGTTCCACTTCCCACAAGTTGTCCAACGGTTAAGCATGTGGAAGTGATGATTTAAAGACCAATATTCACACTAATTAAAAAAAAACTGAAAACATACAAATTCTAATCTAGTCAGGAAACAGAAAAAATAGCATCTCACACAACCAAAGCAACCTGATTGCCACAAACTCGCAAGAGAAAGCTGCGCACAATGTTTACACAGGGAGACAACTGGAGAGTAATAACAGATCTAAAAAAATGCAATCTGTTTGGAAAGAGAGTGGGGTTTTTATGGAAGGAAAAACACACGTAACACAATTAGAAATAATTCATCCAGCATCAGCGAAAGGTCCCACGCTAGAAGCACCTTTTCTCCTGAGACATCTTCAAAAGTGGAAACTCTACCACACAGGGATTGTTTCATTTATTGCAGGCTACAACCATCAGCCACGGAGAGCCTGGTGACCACCGACCAGTAGCATCACATGAGAGTTCAAAATGCAGCTGAATAAAGATACTTCTCCTGGACATGAAGGCGCAGAACTTAAAAAATAGCACATTCTGTAGCTGAAGAACCTTCAGTGGTCCTTATGATGGACACACAGCTATAATTACGGCTAAGCAGCTGCTTGCTCTCAATCTTGACTCAGTCTTTTTTATCATATGAAGCTGCTTCCTATAGAAGCCATCAACTTGACAAACAACCCAGATGTTTTCTCCCTCTCCCATACCGTAGCAGCTACGTAAACTATGAAGTTCTTCAGCTTCAGCATTCCTTCTCCAGACCAAGAAATAGGACATCTGCAGCTGGAATTTGGGACACGGTATTACATACCTCTAGAGACTGTCAACATGTCCCAGTTCTGCTTTGGTGCTGTGGATACAAGGGGCAGAGCAGCCTCAGCACCTGATTAAAGCAGCCTTGATTTATGCAGACAGAAGGCTGGAGCTCCAGTAAATAGATCTGTAACAACACAACCCGACCATGTTAGAACGGGTAGCTGGGGATGAGTTCAGGGCAGGTGTTCTGCAGGATTTATAATCCACATCTGTATCACAAAACAGCAGGCAGCTTATTTAAAGGACAACAAGGCTGTGGACAGAGTCTGAATAGTCCTCCTTTCCTTTTTTTTTTTTAAATAGGGGGGGAAAATCCAGCCAGCATTTGCACCGAGCCAGTGGTCCCACTGTACTTCTAACATGCTTAACATAGGGGAAAACATCTTAAGGGAGTTTGAAGTGGTAATGGGCCATGAAGCATATGGTAGTGTTGTGGCATCTCGAGAGCCATATGCACAGGCCTACAAACTGTCGGGATCTGATACACTACAGATAATATCCATGATAAATTATTCACTTAACCAAAAATTGTACATCAACCCTCAACAGCTGGTAAAAGCTGGATCCTTGCCCAGTACATTAAGGAAGTTTGCTTCCTCAAAGCTCTACTGTTCTTTGGGGGATTTGAATTATGCATGTTACCATGAAAGCTAATGCTGTACATATGCATTCAAAGTTATTATTAACCTCATCAGGCAGAGAAGGAGTAGAGAAGGCAGCTGTTTTTCTAGCTCATGTGCTTAGGATGTGGTGATGTTTTAGAGGACTTGCTGAGAGCAAGGATAGAGGAGAGTTTATTTTTCCCCTCTGAGTAGCTTTACGGTAGCCAGTTCAACCTGAAGGGTCTCCTTTGGGGTGGTCACTGACAGTGCTCAGCCTCTTCCTCACCATTTTTATACTAGAACAACTGAAAAGTAACTTCTTCTTTTTTTGTGACCTATGTTATAGCTGTACTGTGCCTTCCATTTAAGGATCTTAAAATGCTTCCAAAACATGTGGGGGGGCAAGGCTGACCCAGCACTCCAAGAGCAGAGCTGCTACATTTAGTGACAACACCAAACTCCCCTGCACTACTAGAGACCCTTGCTTGAAGGGTACGCCACTGGAGGATTTGAGCTTATATAAATTGACCGTACTGTCTTTGCTGGCAACCACGTTAGCAAGTAGGGAACAGGACCTCAAACCTTCAGTATGCAAAACCTGAGACGAAGCATCATAAAATTATGGTCTTTGAAACCTGGAATGACTTTAGGGCAGATTTTGCGCACGACTGCAGAGCTCAACAGGTGTAAGAAAAATGGAAGGGTGTTCCACACGCATCTACGTTAACTCTAAATTAGCTCAAGTGAAAATTCAACCCTTTGGCTCTCAAACATCTATGACTAAGTGAACGGGGCTGACATAACAGTTCCTACGTCACCAGATCAGTACTACATTAATGGCAGGAGCCAGGAAAAAATGAGGAGAAATTACAGCTGCTTAACCCCTCCCCTCCACACCCAAAATTGTCCTTGCTTCTCTCTATTCTCCCCTCCTCTGAGACAGGTTGAAAGTTAAAACGGAGCCATTTTCTGTTCAGCATCACACACAACCACCACTCAGTCCAGGCAAGGTCCAGACTACAGAAGAATATAAGGCAGCTTTTTCTCCCCGTTGCAATATCCAGTATTTTTCCCAGCCACCAGCTCACCAGTCCCCCCTTTCTCAGCCTCTCCCACCCCTGGGACCGCTTCCCCTGTCTGCTTTAGGGAATTGTCTCCTCATGACAATACCACAAATTTTCCCTCAAGCGTTCAAATCCACCAGGCTCCTACCTTTGATGTTCACACTTCATTATCTCAATCCCATGTTGAATTTATTCTTATAGATGCAAAAACAATTTAAGTAGCTACAAAGCCTTCTCCTCGTCCACTCCCTGAATTTCACTGGAGAAGCCTAACTTCCCATTAAAAAGGCTTTGATTTTCTCTACCCAACTTCATGCCGTATCTTCAAATACTGCCTGCAGGACTGACATTTTTATCTTGATCCCAAACAGCAGGAGCACAGCTGTGGCACGAACTGCAGACGGAGTGCCCGGGACAGTAAAGGTAGCACCATTATCTCCTGCTTGGCATACACATGCTCTTGGCATTCGTTTTCTGTAGCACCCCCAGTCGCTCATTTCTCTCCCTTTCAAATATTTTGCTCTGCCAAGAGATTCAAAGCTAGGCTATCTGGATAAATGACCAGCTGGTGCTATAGCACAGAGCATCACTGGCTGGAAATGGGTTTGGACAACAGTTTGGGGGGCAGTTTACATCCCTTGGCCAAATTAGACAGGCAAGGCAGACCAGACACGCTGCTGGGACCTGGAATAAGATTTTGCAGCATTAACTGGTCTATTCTAGCAGCTGCTAGATAGAGTAATAATCTTTGAACATGACTTCTTGGTCTCTTCTTCCAGAAAGACAAGCTAATTAAAAAGGGGTTACAGAGAGATTATGTAGACTAAGGGGAGATTTCTGAAAGGCATAAAGAGCAGCTCAGCAGCCACATCTCCCCGAAAGTCAATGTGAATTAGGCAACTAACTCCCACTTGTCCTTTGAAAAGCTCTGCTCACAGCCTTTAAAGCTTGTCCTCTGGTTAAAAATAAATAAATAGATCTCAATTTCTTCTAGCAAAGCTACGCATCACCTAATACAAATTTCCGATCCTTTAGAGGGTCAGTGTGCAATCATTGTACAGCAGGTTTTGGTAGTGCTATTCCCTTATCCCATCTCTCAAACGCTCAATCCTTTAAACGCAACCCAAACGACCCTCGCTCCATCTGTAGTGAAAGGCATTTAGTAAATAAGGCCAGCACGTGCTTGGCCCTTTGCTGCACAGGCGAGCGGTGTTCACCGTCACTGTTTGCGGAAACGTGACGATTAAATCAATGTGTCCCCAGGTTTCCTAGAGACACGAAAGGAAGCAAGAAGAGCTGAAGTGAGAACAAGGCTCCACTTGCTCGCTCTCATCCCCAAACAGCCCACGGCTCGGGAGGCCAAAGCAGCAGCTCTTTGCTGCGGGCTCTTCTCCTGGGAGACCCTAGGAGGAATTAGCAAGCCGCTGCAAAAGCCAACATCTCATCTTGAATGTCAGTGTCATTTACACAGTAAATGTCACTTAAAGCTAACACCAGAAGGAGCTTGTTGGTATAATTCAGCAAGAAGTGGCAACAGCAGCTTAGCAGCTCTTTTCCCACATACATGTGTATATATAAAAATATGTTTATCTAAAACTGGATTTAGACTCTGAAAGGTTTTCTAGTGATGCCATCAGAGTGCCAAGCTCGAGTTAAATCTCCTACATGGTACAGTGATGTGTCACAACCCAGACTTTTTTTTTTTTTAGACACTGTTTCTAAAGAGGCAGGCAGTTTACAGTCAGTATTGGCTAAGTCTTTGGCAGCTCTGCTCGGATGAGGGGGCCAGCCCTGTCAGTGGCTCTCAGACTAAACTTGTCCATCCAAAACTGGACTGAGAATCGTTTGCATATTTTATACTGATGACTGAACAACAATTCAGCTCAAATGACAGCCGGTCACTGCTAGCCTGGATTTTAGCTGGGAGTTGGAAACAAGAGAACAGTTTCTCTCTAGCAGACTTTTGCTGTCTGGGCCAAGTGTCAGAGCTGCACCTCGCCATCTTAAACCAGCCCATATCCTCACCCTCAACACTGCAAGTGTAGCTGATCTTCTTGCAGAGATTCAAACAGACACTTGCACTACTGTTTCTGATAAAGGTAGAGAGGAGGAGGGAAACCCAGCACGCAGATTTCATCCTCCCTGGCTCACAAGCGGCAGAGGAGCTGCAGAGAGCACGGCCGCAGCTCACTGCCCCTCCAGGCTGAGGTAAGGGAAGCTGGCACCGAGCCTGGGGAAGCCATTTCAGATGCTTACTGGGTTGACTCTGGCCACACACTTTCAGCCAAGAATAGAAGATAAAGGTATTTACAGCATTTCTTACACAGAGAATCTGAAATTTCTAATTAACGCATCCCTTGAACCACTAAATCCTGTGTTGGTGTCTTTTAGGATATGCCCATCTCCTCTCAAACTCTTCCACGCAAGTTACCTGGGACCTGTAGAACCAGCACAAGGGCAGGCTTGGGAAGCAAATACAGAAGAGCTGCCCATGAGACGACAAGGTTTTGTAACCACACACACATTTCGTTGCTCTAACACAGCCCACACGCCTGACACATGCAAACAAAACATCCACCTGTTGAATGGCATTACCTACAGTGATGTGCAGTACGTTGTTATAATGTAAAACACAGATTGGAGTCTTCATTTTCTCCTTCCTTGACATAATGCAGCCGCACAGAATTGAGACAACGCAAGAGCCTCATGAATCCAGAGCTAAGCTGCAGGAGGCCAGAAGCAAATAAATATTTCACAAAGTGTTAGCACAAGACACAACAGCATAAATAAAACAAAAGTGTGAGGATAACGGCTCCAAATGCAATTCGGCTTAAGTCATCTGTGCCTTCAAAAATAGAAAGATAATTTATTTCAAGCCTGAATGATCTGAGGGGGAAGCAGTGGGGGTTTCTTGGGTTATTTATTTATTTTTAATCATTATCTTTGACCTTTATGCAGGCAGCAAAGGCAGCAGAGGCAGTAGGTCACCCATATAGTATGTAGGTTACCACTGGAAACATTTCTCCATGGTCTGACAGATACCTGATGAAGTTAGCCGAGACGATCAGTGCAGTCCCCAAAGCCCCTTTTGCTGGAACACGTGAACTGTGTGCCTGTGCCGTGAGCCCATGCCGTGGCCACAGCTGATGAAAGCTTTTCTATTTAACAGCCCTCAATGGACATTTCTTCCTTGAATTCATCCAATTACTTTTTGAACATAAAAATTCAACACTGTGGCAAGGCAAGCCACAGCTTGGCAGACACCGTGTGAGGAAGGATGTCCTGTTTGATTCAGATCTGCCACCTGATAGCATCATCTGATGCCCCCTAAGTCACATCCTGGAAGAGAAAACGCGTGGTCGTACCCCATTCGGTTTTCCTGTTTCACTCAGGATTTTACAGCCCTCAGTCGTATCCTCTTCAGTTATCTTTCCCAGGAGGAGAGTCCCGGCCCTTCCCTAGATCTACTGAGCCCTATCTGAGTCAGAGCAGGGTCCAAAACCAAACACACCCGTCCCGCAGCAGATGTCCCATGGATTCAAACAGTGGCAGAACAAGGCTGGGCGTGTTGCAGACTAAAATGAACTGAACTGTCGGAGTGAGGAATGCAACACTTCAAGCAAAGGCTTGCTAAAACAGTGCCCTAGATCTGACTCGCTCCAAAATCCAACCCCAGGTCGGAGGGCTTGGCGATTACAGGAGAGAAAAAGCATCTTTAATGTATTTAATGTATCTCAGGGCTTAACCTGTTTCTCATATTGCACCAGTTCATACAGAATTAGGCAATATAAAAACCAGGGTAAATCTTTGGCAGTTATAAAACCTTCATTGAGTATTAGTCCCTAATCTGAAGCACTGGAAAATGGTAATGAAACAAACATGAAACTCTGGAATTCACAAAATTTAAATTAGCACAAACTTACACCTGCAAAACACCAGAGCACCGGCTCGTGAAGCAGAGCAGTTCAGGGGTTATTCACAGATAAGCGTGCTGGGATTCCCAGTTACACACACAAATTCCCACACGTCAGAGGAACGAGTGTGTCTCATATACAGCCGCATGCTAAGTTTTCTACCACCTATTTGCAGCCTGATGGTGCTTTCAGGCACCAGCCGCCCTCCCCGGCTGCAGAGGAACCGCTCCCACTTTCCACTGAAGTAGCTGGAATTTGCCCGCTCCGATTTCACACTGCAAGAGGCATGACGGGGGCTGGCAAGCTGCCACCCTCTTTCAGACACAAATCTCACGGCGCTGAGCCAAAGGCAAAGCTGCATTGGCACCTCCAGCTCTCCAAGCAGCAGCAGATAAGAGCATGACGAGGGAAAAGGTAAAAGCCACGTTCATGCTTTAGGTAGGAGGGAAGACAAGGGTTACACACAGGCTGGCAAGCGAGTCATTTCCATTTGGCCAGCTGGAGGAATACTGGCAAGTCAGGCAACATAAGCACCTTATCTCCGGCCTTAATTCCCATCACGGGCTCAAGCTTGCTCTCGGAGGAAGGCCCGACTGGGGAATGCTGTACTTGGCACTGCAGCTGCTCTGGCAGCTACTTTTAGATGCTCTCTAATGGTAGAGTAGGAGGCAGATTTGAGGAAGAAGTGTGCAGATAATGATTTCCTCCTCTGAAATCCCTGCTTGACTTGGCAATCCTGCAGCAAACACCTTAGCGAGAGCCAACCAGAAGGCCATCCCTTCTTCTGCCTTCCTGCTTTGAGTGACTGGCAATAACACATCTAAACCCTAAATATCCCTTAGCCAAAAAAAAGGCAAAAAGAAACTGAACCAGTAACTGCACTCCTAGAAGCGTGATACCTGGTTTGAGCGCGCAGCGCTCTCGGCCGCGAAGGCAGCCTGCAGTTTTCCTTTGCACGAAGACAAAGCAACAGTGGGTAGCTGACCATCTGCAGTAGGGCTGAAAGGCTACTTAAAAGCCAAAGGGCCAAACGGCTGCCATGTGCACACAGATCAATCCACACACACCCGGTAGCTCCGATGGCACATGGCAAGGCCACGCTGACACCCGCCAGGTCATTGGGAAGCCAGCCAGGAGGCAACGCTTTACTCCTTTAGTGCTGCGTCACTTCTCCAGAGCCATCCCAGAACCCAACATTTCCAGGTAGGGAAGGAAATGCTCTGTCGTGGTAAAGGCGGCAGCGTTTACTACCCTTTTGCAACCTTCTTTTGATAGTACAACAACACGCAGACTCAAGGCCTGATCCTCAGGCAGCTGTAAACCAGCCCAGGCCTGCTGATTTCAGTGGACTGAAGCTGATATGCTTCAGCGGAGGACTAGATCCTCAGCATTACAGCAGCAGCTTAACTGAATCCAACCCATTTGACTCGGGGGCTGGATGCAGTAACACAACAAACATCCCCTGACTGCCGAGGGAGTGGAGTTAGGCCAAGGCTGGATGCTTCTGAAAATCCTACCCTGCAGCTATCGCACGGGCTGGCTTCAGCTCAGGAGTTTAAGAGCATAGCTAGGGTTAGAAATGTGACTCAGTAAAAATGATGGTGACATTCTCAGCTGGTATAATCTGGCATAACTCCACTGACTTCAAGTGGAGCACCAGCTATGTAGACCAGCTGACAATCTAATCAAATTACCCCGCTTTGGACTGAGGGAAGGTACACAGTTCTCAACCACAGAACACAGCCACAGCGATCAAGGCCATGTATGCACATGCAGGAAAAATGGAAACTCTGTCCAAAAGAAATTGTAACATCTTTAGTGAGATTACTATCTAGTTCATATTGTCTTATTCAATTAAATGAAAAAGCTGCTACAAAAGACTCATACTTGTCAAGGATTGTACTTTAAGCGCTTTCCCTCCATCTCTGCTTGAGCCCCTTTCCCCAAAATACATCTTCTTATCTCCTGTAAACACGTCCTAATGCATATGCTTACATGGCACAAAGTAACACCATAAAGAGCACTCGATTACACCCCGTTACGGTTTAAGTAGATAAAGAGCTCCACCCAGGCAAATATACCAACCAAGACTAATTAGCCCTACCTGAACTCTGTGCAAGTTCAGCTGCGCTGCTTTTCGTATCCAAGCTGGATCATTTAAAGCTAGCTAGAATTCCCCATGGCAATCTGTGCTTTGTAGCCATGTCCTTAGCCCTCTTCATGAAGATGCATAGAAAGTTACCTTTGATCTAAGAGTGGTCAACCTTTCTATAGTCTAGTGAGCTTGAGGTTGCCTCACTTGCAATGTATTTAGGTGGCCCAGTTTTCAAAAGAGGGTCCCTGACACTTCTCGAATATGAGGCTTCTTCAAACTGTCTCAGATCCTCAGCAAACACTGAAAATGTAGACGTCTATTGCCCCAAAAGTCAGGGCTAAATACTCCACCTTCCAGCAGGAATTTGGACAGCCCGTCACTGTTAACATACTGTGTGACACTTCCTCATAGATTTTTATGACCTTAAATGAGGTACTCCACAGTCCCACACTGCCCAACAGTAGACTTTAACTGCCCTAGGCAGAGAGCAAATACACACAATAAACTTTGCCTTCACACATTTCCTTCAAAAGTACCAGTTATCTAGCTTCATCGTTGTTTTATTGGCACATGCTCATGCCATCTCCAAAGCTAAAAAGTAATGACTAAGCAAAGGCAGATTTATTTCTTTAAAAGTTGTTCTTATACTTTACTCACACATATTGTCTTGGTTGCTTCTTTAGACCCAAGGCCTAAGGAGAGATAAGGAAGCTTCTTGGGAAAGGACTGCTGTTTGGTTCAACCTCTGTAAAGTGACATGGTTGGGATCATCACAACACAGAAGAATACTGAGTTTCTACTGAAAGTTGGCCATGCTCCAAGCAGAGGTTGGACCAGGTAAACTCCAAAGATCCCTTCCAACTTTAATTACTTTACAGTTTCTTTAAACCTGGGTGAAATTCAATCCACTGTAGTTAAGAGTACGTAACTGGAGTAAGACTAAGTGTCTTTTTAAATGGTACAACCTACCAATTAGGTTAACAGGACAATTAAAAAACCCCACCCACTAGAAAAAAATAAAACAACCCACTAGATCAAATAACGCTCAATATCCAAAATTAGCTGCATTACAAATATTGTTTTATTCAGTGTCATGATTTATTGGTCTCCCCCCCTTGAGAGCTCTATTGACCTCAGATTCACCTCAATGAATCTTGATTTTTGAATGAAAACAGCAGTCAATAATATTTACTTCCTATTGACTCCATCCTCAACAGCACAAGGAAAAGATTGAACTATTCTTGACCTCCCTGCCTCAGTTCTAATCACAGTAGTAAGATCCAAGGCACCGTCTCTGCAGGTCAGAGAGAGAAGTAACACCCAACAATGACCGCACCGTAAGGTGACAGACAACTCACACATCCAGCAAGTTTATTTATGCAGGGAGGCAACGAGTTTCCTGAAATCTCACGGCCAGTTCTGTGTGACAAGAGCTTTGGTTTAAAAATTGTCATGCTCCTACTGCTAGTCATCTCTGTTTAATCTACCACCAGCGAGCAGCAGCTTCAAACCACGATACAAAGACTCGCTATGAGCATCTGGCAGTCAAATTTTCACTGCCAGAGGGATTCAATTGCCTTCCAAGATTACTGCTGTTTATTTACACCTTTCCTGATGATCCAGTGATTTTCAAAGGGAAAAGCTTCCATTTGCTCCTCTGCACCCACTAATCCTTCCATCACCAGTTTGACAGTTGGGTCTCTTTCAGATGGTCAAAGTCACAGGTTAGCTGAACTGTGACTGACACTGGGAAACGCAAACTCTTCCCAGCACACCCGATGAAAGGACAGAGAGGCTTTTCAAGTGTTGAGTTTGTTTTCTGCCTGCAGGATCATCTGTGAACAGACTTGTTAGCCCCAATTCAGACTTGATGGGTCCTAAGGAACACGTCAGAATCTCCTGCAAACTCACCCTTTGCATTTATCAGCAATTTCCTTATCTACTAGTCATGTTTTGATTCTTAAGTTTATTAGACTCCCTCCTTCAAATTCACCTTGTTCTTTCCCCAACAAATGCAATCACGGCATCGACTACGAGGCTTGCGTTCAACACCCTCCTATATTCCCATAAACAGATGCTATGTGTCCTGCCATGATGTTTCAAGCAAGAGCATGGTAAAGTAACTCCAGGTGCATTCTCTACCCACCTCCTAAACCATGTTCTCATGGTAAACCTGTTCTCGGCCTCCCTAGTTCTGTTGCCATGTCACAAACCAGAGCTCCCAGACCACAGCGCACCTTTGCTCAGCTTGCCTCTAAACCGCCTGCTTGGGTTTCCTCTTCTGTCTCATCTGCCTCTGTAGAACTTTTTGTCTAGACACATTATTAGACTTTCTTGACAACCACACACACTAAGCTAAGCTTATATCCCTCATTCTTGGTGCTGTGGGCTGCAGGCAAAACAAATGTCGCTGTCGGGGAACGTGGACAAGTCCCATGTGTCCAGCAAGGCATAGTTGTGACAACAGAAGTCAACCACTCGTGTCCAGCAGGCACTAGCTAAAATAGTCCAACTGCCTACATTTTTTTTTTTTTCCCCTTGGTACAGTCAGGCTCAGGAAAGCCGTTCCAGGTTACCCCTCATTAGGCAGATGTTCTTTAAATGATTTATGCTTCTATCAGGCTTGATATGCCCACAGAAGATTGTTAGTGAAAAGCTCTGTGTAATCATTTATAGTGGGATTTATGATGTTTAACTTCGTAACTCTCTGCAGGCCCTCCGACAGGATGAAGGTGGGCTGTGGGCAGCAAAAGGTCAGTCCCAAAGGAAGCCAAATACAACGCTAAGAGGAAACTAGAACAGGGCTCCGAAGGGCTTTGTTCACATTAGAGGGGAAGCGGCAGAGACTTTAATCATCCCTGCCAAAGGCATACGCATGCAAGGAACAGAGGAACCAAGCAAGACTCTGCCTCACGTTGTCAAGGCTGGTGGTAAATGTGGTTTTAGACTGCGTTTTGGCTTAATCTCGCCCTCATTTCTTTCTCTGTTTATATTATTGAATTTGCCTCAATTACAGTCCTGTATTAAGCAAGCAGCCAGTCATGCAAACTTTTTGGGGATTTTTTTGGGGGGAGGGAGGTTTTGGTGTTTTGTTTCTTTTTTTTTTTTTTAATTGTTAATTTATTTTCAGGCCCCCCAAAAAAATCCAAGCTAGAAAAAACACCAAAATGCAGGGTAAATAGTGAGCAACAAATTGCACCAGACTTTAGTCTCCTCTTGCAGCACCAATGTACTCGGGGGCAAGAGCTGTTAAAGTCATTTCAGGGACACCTGCAACCACGAGGACACTCTGGAATTAAATTTCAAGTTTCAGTCGTCTTTGTACTTCCCTGTTTCTTCCAGCACTGGCAGGTGAAGTGCTAGAATACACCCAAAAGGCCAGAAACACCACAAGAAAAGCTCGATAACTCCAGAAGCAGGAATTACTGACAGGCTCCTGGGAACATTGAGTTTTCCTGCTCTGCAGTGCAGCCCCCTCAATGCTCAGATAATTCAGGTGTTTGGATTTTACCCACCCAGGCTAACCTGAACCACCTGGAAGTGCCTGCTCCTGCAGCCCAGGAATCTCACATTTATTATTCCGAGGCATTTTAACCATCCTTTCTCCATATATCTGAGCTAATGACTACCCAGTTTTGGCCCAGCACATGACAAGACCAGCAGCTTACCATCACGGACAGCATCACTGGACAGGCTGGGAACATGTGCTAAAGAAAATTGAATTCTGGTTCATCTAAGAAAGACCATTATCTGAAGCACCCTGGGGAAGGAACAAGCAGCCCTGCATTCTCCTCCCCAACGTACCCGCAGAGATTCTGCAGTGCTCCACTGAGCTCCATTAGCTGCTTTCTGTCTCAATTTCTTCACCTGTGAGACGTGGTTTTGTTTAAAAACCTGTTTCCAGAGCATGCTGTCAATGCTCCTGAGGTAGTAGCTCTCACAAGACCAAGCGGTTTAGAAATCTCTTGCTGGTTTTATGCAAAGTAGCCAAGAGACACGGGTCTTACGGTTCATCACACAGTAAGGGATGCTTTCTACCCTAGAGAGGCTGCAGGCAAAACAGCCCGGGCAGTCCCACAGCGGTGGGAGGAAGCAGCAGATAAGCGAGCAGTGGCTCCAGACAGCGTGCACCCTGCTCAGCACCTTCCCTCAGCGCACACAGCACAGGCTCTGCGGCGAGGGCAGATCATTAACAGCGCTACGACGGGAACCCTGGCTTTTCCACAAAGTCTACAAATACCCTGAGAAAAGCCTCGCCGATTCCTTCCCGCCCACTTCTCCCCCAGGCCAGCTCCGCTGGAAAATCCCATCCTCCCTCCTACACGGCACAGAGCAGGGTTTTGACAGTTCCTGGAAGAAAATGTTTTAACCACACGCTTGCACCTGCAGCGCCTGGCCCCGCGTGTCACTGAATTCAGAATTAAGTAGCACAGCTATTGTAAAAATGAGTTACAGCAAAAGCTCCTTCATCTCAGTCATCACAAGGGCTATATCCCACTTCTGTTTTGGTACCAGATGGCTCAAGGTCTATTTTTCAACAAGTGCTGTCTGCTGTACTTGCTGACACAAAGCCCTTTGAGTTACAAGCCAAATCTCTTCCCTTAATATCTTTTTCATTCTTTCCCCCCCCCCGCCTTTTTGAGCTCACAAGTATGTCTTTTCTTAAGAAAAAGAAAAAAATCTATTATTCTTCAAAGGCCCAGTTGTGTCCTTCATTTACTGAAGTAGTCAAAGAACATTATGCGTCATTTGTCACCATGGAAACCACAAATAGACCTTCAGGGTTTTGGAGAGGTGATATTATTTTGGAGAGGCCGTGTAGGGTTCTCTGACAGAAAATAATAGGGATGGCAAATCAAGGAGACCTTTTATACGGACTGTGTGAAATGCAAAGGGTATCAAACATCATTTCTCTGCCACCGAAGACTACTCCAGGCAGCAGTTTAATATGGTATACTCTGACAGCTGAGCCCAAATGGAAAATTAATGAGGCAGCATGATATATGAGTCTTTTTAAATCTCATAACCAGCCTCCTTTATAGAATAAAAATGGCCAAATCAGTTTAATATTAGTGGAGAGGTTCTCTGTGTGTCTTTCTTCGGAGCCTTGTCAGTGCAGTGCTGAAGAGACAGTTTTGTTTTATTGACTGTGTAAGTCTAGCTGTTTTCAAGTTTTGGATCGTCTAAAGCAAAATAATTCTGAGCTTTATTGCTTTATCAGACTACAACAGAGATATAGAAGCCTAAGGAACACCTGGGATGTCAGAGGCGCCGTGTCCTGCCCTTGGGGACCAGCAGCACAGAAAGCAGCCCCAGAGCACTCCTGGCTGCCACGCACCGGTGGCCTGGGACAGCAGCCCCGACTCTGCCTCCTGCCAGCGCGGGTTTCCCAATCCCGCCCACCGCGACACCGACACTTGTCATTTCTGTCATTTTAAGGCGTGCATGAAAAGGGGGACTTCTCCACAGTGACAGTGCTAGCTGCTATCAGAAAATAGCAGCGCAGTCCAGAAAAATGCCCAGAATTGAATGTAAGCCCCACTAGGTTCAGTCCATGCCCACGCAGATGTCTCCTCGCTGAGATACCAGTGTGGAAAAGAGCCAAGCTCATCCATTTAAAGCACAAGCTCTTGGCCTGGGTACATGATGCCTACCCCTGCTGCTCCATCTTGGATGGAGATCTTCACGCTATGGAAATGAGATAACTCCCTCCTCCACCAGCATTTCCGACTCTCACAGCCCCTACCTGCGCCGCAGCTCCAAGACCTCTTTAATCTTTTTTGTTAAGAACAAAACCAAGCCATTCAGTATCAGAAACATTTTAAAAGCTCAGCCTAGCACTAGCCTATCAAAATTCTGTCAGTCTTGCATTTGATAAGACTTGTTCTTTTGCAAGCAAAATCCTTAATTGTGTAAACAACTAAAACCACGCAATTCCCAGATCAGAAGACCTTTTCTATAGGCACGCTAGCGAACATATTCTCACAACCAAGGGCCAAGCTAAAGACCCACAGAGGTGAGAGCAGAAGCAATTACAAATGGAGCTTACACAAAAAGATTGTCATATCCTACCTGGCGTTGGATGAATTCTAAACCTCCAGGGTATCCTGACGCTTCAAAGGTTGCTGCTACTCTGAATTAGAACAAAACCCCAAGTCATTCTGCAGAACAGAAATTTCAAAATGCTTTTGTTTAGAAACAAGCAAGGACTTTACCGAAGCACTGGAAAAAACCAGCTCAAACAAAACAAAGAAGTCAAAACAAACATTCCTTTCCAAACTTTTCTGCCAAAACATCTTTGAAATAGACACCTTCCTGCAAAACATTTCAACCTCAGCAGAAAAAGAGCTTCCTTTGGAAAACTGCTTCATAAAAGAGACTAACTCCGCTCACTTCCCCCTGGAACGGTTATAAGCAGATCCATAACATATAATCATCCACTGTGGTTCAAAAGTTGTGGCTTCCCTGTCATCCCCCAGCTGGAGCAGTACAATTATCTGGGCACCTTCAGCATCCAAGCCTCCAATAAAACACAGTGCTCTAAAGACTGGAACTTCATAACATTCAAGCAGAGGGATCAGCAGAAGTTAGATGAACAGCAGCATTTTGCTAAAATTAAACCCTCAAGAATAAAAAAAAAGAGCACTCAACATGCAGCAATGGAAGGAAATTGCTGCAGGCTTCCTTTTAGCTTCCCACCTTGTTCAGATGCCCCCAACCCCTTTGAAATATCACACTGGCCAAGGTTCAAAACACACCGATGGCGCTTTGCCTCTTACATTACAACTCACCCAGCTCTGGTAGCGCCGTGCATCTCTTCCAAGGAACCACACTGCAGCCAGACTCGGAGGAGCAGGGGGATCTTGGGCTCTCGCTGTCTCACCTGCACCCCTCCACCCCACTCAACTCCAACACGGACATCCAGCCGTTCTCCTGATTTCCACCCCACTGAGCTCCATAACCAGCAGGGCCCAGGAAAGCACATGCCAGAGCAGCAATGCAGGGCAGCAGCACTGAGCAAGGGTGAAGGGCTGGGTCCCCTAAATAGCTGTCGGGCCACCGGAGGAGGAATTGGATGAAGCTGTGTGAAAAGGGGTGGGGAACGCAGCATCAGCCAAGCCCCAGTGGTTTCAAAGATGCCCCATTTGATATGTTTAAGAAGGATGATGAGGGGGAACACAGGGATATCAAATTAAAAAAAAGAACTTTTCATTATTTCCCTCATTCCTCAGCCCTTTTTAGGCAGTGAATGTTTTACCTCTCAATAATGCTAAAAGCTCATACTGAAATTAGTGTTTGATGCAAAACAGGTTGAACCTGGCTCCTCCAGTGCTCTGTGGAACCTCCTGCGCCTGTGCAAGGCAGAGCTGATTGCCACCTTTGCTTGTGCAGTTTTCTGTCCTCGTTAAGGACACGGCTATGTGGCTGGGTGCTGTAAGGTTGCCTAAGCGGTGTGTGGAAATAGAAACACAACGTAGCAGAGAGACAGAAATGCTAATGAGAAGGTAGGACTGCTGCTGCACTAACGCTCCAGGTATCAGAAACTTTGGGACGTTTGGGATATGAATTCCTGCATCTTTCCTGGGAGCTTAAAGGAAGACCCCGACTGGTTTCATTTCTCTAATGAACAGCGTGAGAGTACCAATAAATGTATTTATTGGTTTAATAACATCTCCATTCCTGTTTCATCACGAAGACTTCACTCAGTGGGTGTGAAGAAAGACAAGGAGGTCATTTAGTATTTCATGTGAAAATAAAGTTCATTGCCCAAAGCAAACAGTAAATGAGGAATAATGTGTACTTGCTTGCTTTATCATCTACTGGCATGTTGGTTTTGCTCAAGCTGTAAATGCCAACGCTGTTTCAAGTCCTCCTGCTCCCTGCAACCTTGGCTGCACTAAGATTTTGCCTGCTTTGATCGTCCCCACCTGAGCAGCACCATATTCGAGGAGCAGGACTCTGCATGGCACAAAATACTGCCCAGCGTCAGCAAGAATAGAGCAGGCCGGTGTTTAAGTTCTTCCTCCACTAAGTACTTAGAGACCTTTTCTTCCCTAGGCTCCCTAAATGCTTTATAAACATATATAAACAGGCAGAGTGAAAAATCAATGCAGAGATACTGTGGGGAGGAAGGGAGAGCAGGGAAAGAAAAGGCAAACTCAATGAAAAATGAAATAGCGCCCATATGTCAGCTAGCATCAGCCTTTTTCCTTCCTCCTCCTCCCTATCCCAGGCTTTCTGTGCAGGAGTCAAAAACCAGCCATTTTGTAATGCTCAACTGAAAGAAACAGTGTGGTTTTAATAATGGGACTGGCTTTTCCCCCTCCCTTAAGCTAAGGTTAGGTTTGGAATCTCAAAGATGGTTTGAGGGTTCTGCAAATAACTTCATCCCGGAGCCCTGACCACTCTTAACTGCATGATCGTGCTCCTGGCCTGGCCAGGATCCCCATCACTGGGACCCAGCGGGATGTTTCGGGACGTCCTGCGAGGTTAACGCGAGCAGATGTCTGTGAGAAAGCAGCGGAGGAACACCGGACCCAGAGAGCACAGCTCACCAGCTCGATGGCAAACGGTGCACATGGTGCCGCTCAGTGTTGTCTCATTTTCCCTGCCTGCACTCAGCTGCCTGTGCAGGCAGGAGAAGGCAGCGCTGTACGGCGCGGTGACGGACGGGGGCACTGCGCCCCTGCGCATCGCCGCTGGTGGGTCTCTCCGGCTGGAAAGGGTGACAGAGCAATGGGAAAAGCAACTTCTTGGAACAAACCATATTTATAAATCAGTGCCATGGCCTTGAAAGGACTTAGCTTAAGGGGGAGAAATCTCCTGCCAGGTTACTGAGGACTTTGATTTCCTCGGTTGGTCTTAAGCAGTAAGAATTCATGATCAAGCAGTGAAAATTAATTTCATTGCTTAAGAAAGGCTTCCGTATGTTTAGATGTGCGGGTGCTTTCCCCGACCTCTAATCGGAAGCTCCAGTTACCAGTGTTAGTGACTTCCCACCAGACACCCACTTCACTTACTACACTTATTTTCCGAGAAGGGGATCCCTGCATGGGGCAACCTTTTGGCTGAGAAGCAGCTTCTCAGGGACATTATTTATCCGCCGCAGAGTATTTCCAGTGCGAGCTGAGACTGCTGTTGTGACACTGCAGGTGGGAGCATGGCAAAATGACCCCAGCTTGCACTGGGGGTCGGAGAATGGACTCCAAAAGGGCCGTATCCCTACATCGTATAAGCCGCTGAAAAGCAGGACTAATGCTCAATGACATCAGTAGGACTGTACGGTGTGCTGTACAGTGTGTACACTGTACGGGTGTACGACTGAGACAAGATCACTCCGATCCCACTGCAGCCCTGTTCTGCTGCCTGCATTTCTCAGGTGAATTCAGAGACTTTTTTAAAGCATCGTAAACTTACTAACTCAGCCATACTAAGCTCAGAACCTCCGCACAACCTGGACAAGACGTGCTCTTGCCCTGACTTGAGCTGCTGGGAGTTTTCCTTCTGCCTTCAGCAGGACCAGCAGCAGATCCTGAAACTACGTTTGCTAGGAGCGTGCTCGATGCACCTTGCCCAGGTGCTGCATTCTACGGAGCCTAACGCAAACACTGTTATCTCCCTTACCCTGGCAGACTACTAACACGTTTATATGGTTCATCTTAAACAAATATTGGGAAAGTCAGTCCATACAAGGTCTGCTAAGTCGCAAAGACGTCTGTGCAATTGCGATTGATGACACAGCGTTGAATTACACAAAGGAAGAGGTCAATGCCAGTCGGGCTGTTTCTCAGAGCAGATTGCGTGGAGGTCTCATTTAACACTGCCAGCTCGGAGCATGTGCACTGTATAAAGCAGAGCTTTTATTGTTCTGTCACAGGTCCCTCATTTGGCTTTAGGAGCCATCTGCTGATTTAATAGGGGATCTGGATTGTTAGGGGTTGTTTTTTTTTCATTCTTATAAACACCTAAAGCTTAGGCATTTAATAGAGAAAAATATTGCAGTGAGATAATCCTTTGTGCAGTAAAAAAAGGGGAGAAATAAATGTGTTCGGCTTTGTTTAATTTTGTCTCCTAAGCAACCAACATATTGGATATCGTTGGTACCAAACCTTAAGTGTGTGAAAGTCATTAAAGCAGCCCTTCCACGAGTGCTGCAACCGTATTATTAGGAAATTTTAGATAAATTACACTGTCAAGACTGTTAAGTATCACCTTGTGCTTTTATCAGCCACTAATTAAGACTGAAACAGAATGTTAATGCCCATCTTACTTCAGCTAAACAAACACAGATAACACACACAACACTACCTATACTCAGATAATAGGCACAGCACCCCCTATACGCACGTTCTTCCTATACGTCCCCGTGCATGCCTACATGACCATTAAGGCCCCACTGCTGCTAGAATAAGAAGCCTTGAAGGGGTATTTCACCTACTGGGCACCATAGCCAAGGCTGGGGGCATTTCCATTTATCTTCCCAGGCAACAATCGTAAGACTGCGCTTCCAGATGGGAGAAGTGAGTTCAGCCGCTCACCAAGCCCCAGAGCTGGATCTCCCCACACAGATGACCTACTGGTGTGAATTTTTTAAAAAAACCTGAGCTGACACAAATGGATGCTGGACCCAGTTTGAACAGGAGTGCCAGAGCAAAAGCAAAGGATTGCACAGGACTGCTCTGACAGCTCAAGCTTTGCAAACGCCGGGGATAACCCCCTTGAGGTGCTCCTCAAACCTGTCCTCCCTTCCTCACTCGGGGACAAGGGCCCGTGCGGTCCGCAGCCCCAGCAGCTCTGCTCTGCATTATGCAATGCAAGCGTTTCTGGTAAGACAAATGCCTGCAGCGCACGCTGCATAGCAACTGCTCCTCGTGAACCCAGGCAGTAACTCATGGAACAAAAGGTCTCCTCCTGCCGCTCATCCCGTGGTGTCCAGCTGTGCCCGAGAAAGGAGTCGACCGAGGAGCCCTGACCACGAGGTCTGAAGCAAAAAGCTTTCCTATTCCCTGTGAGCTTCCACCCATTATCGCAACATAATCACACGAGACTGTCACACCCCCGCTCCCCTAAATAATATTGGTTGCCCCCAGCTCAGTCTTTGTTGGCAACGATTTGCTGCTTTCACAGTAGCCATCTGCTTTTGCTTAGAAACTTGGCTTGTGTTTGCGTGCCGTCAGCCCGAACCATGTGTCCTGCCCTTCACAGCTGGACTTGCGTCACTCACGCTTCCACGTGCAATCGGTGCAGCGCACGTCTTCCTCACTCGCACACCAGCTCGCCAGGAAAGGGGGGTAAAACCTGTGTGAAGGGCAGGAGCCAAGCCTCCATACCTGCCCCTCCCATGCAGAAGTAATGTCTTCAGCCACCACCATTTCTCCTCCTTGTCTGCATTTCACCTTTGTAGAAATGGCTCAGAGCCCCACGTTGGTCCCTAACGAAGCTGAGACGGAGTCGCTCATTCAGCGTCTGTCCCCGCTGCAGGTGGACGTTAGCTTTCCAGCAGCAGTACGGAGTGAAGACTTCACCCGATGCAGTATTAATGCAGCGCCACTGACATCAGCCCACCTTCACCGAGGCTCCAATTCAATCACATTCCCTCATTTATCAGAGTCTTGAACAAACATTTTATGCAGAGGTCTCGGATTTCTCATTTCAAGGGCTGCGAATCTCACAGACAATTCAGCGAGTTCAGAAACGGGTTAGAGGTAATTACCTTTAGCTGGGTTGCACCTCAGTTCCCTTCCGAATCCAGGGCAAGGCATGAGCTGGCAGCTGAGCACCCCCCCAAGATATTTTGCACAAAATCAAGGGCAGTTTCACCAGTCACGCGTGTTGAAGCGAGACAGTATGAATGACCGCTGGACGCGACCGTTCACCTCGCCACCAGAATCTCTCCAAGATTTACTTCAGTAACCAGGTTTTACCCTTTATTCATGCAGTTGTTTGCAGGTCAGACGTGTTCATCTGGGTTATTTCCTCGATTCAAGCTAATAGGTAGGGGTACAAATAAGCAAACAAATAAAAAAAAAAAACAACTGGAGACCTAAAGCTAGCATGTTTTTGTAATAGCAGTAAAAATGAGAGAGAAAACAATTTACCAATCAATTTACTGAAAAGCTACGGTACATCTCCTGCTACTTGCATAATGGAAAGAGCTTTGAAAACGGGTTTCCAGATTTCTCATTTGTGGTGTGTTATGAGCACACGTGGATTTAATATCATGGGTAAAACTGTTAATTAGATAAGAAAAAGTGTGCCTTGAGTTCATAATATCTTGTGATCTGATATGATTCCTTTTCATTGATTCATTCATTTCATGTCCGTGGTTCAGACAGAGAGACCTGAAGCATTTCTGGGGCCCAGGTGGGAAGAGGAGCCATCTTATCCAGCACCTGAGCACATCCTAGTTCAAGGAAAAGGGGTTAAACTAGTGATGAATGAAAGCAAACCTTTTCAGGTTCACTCAAATGTGAATGCTTCTACCTAAGAAAACCTGAATTTCTCAATAGGACAGGCGTCTCACAAGATGGCTTGGACCTCTTGGATGTGACTGGGAGGACAGGATTTTCTTGACAGCTCTGTCCTGACCTTGGCCCAGCGACAAACGGATATAGTGGAAAATTAGCAGGTGAGTGAAGGATAAAAAAGCCCAAAGTAATTGTGCTCATCCTTACTCTAGAACGGAAAGTGTACTCTCCGCCGCAGTCACCGGGGGCAGCCACAGCCTTGATAATCGTTAATTATCCTATAAGGCATCATTCAAGGGTGCCGGCAGACCAGCAGCAGATCCCTGACTCCCAGAATACGATTGAAATATTGAGGCCAAAGAGTCATTGCTGCTTCTTTGTGCGACAGGAAAAGTCACCCCCTTAGCTCTGAGATAGACACAGCTTTGAGACATTCCACGCAGAAAATCCTGAAGTGCTTTTCCTTGTGGTGGTGTGGATTGTGAAGAACATGACCTGGACCAAAAAGAAAAAAGGTGGGCGAGGGGGCAAGATGCTAAGACTTTGCAGGGGTTTAATTCCTGCAATTAGCAGACAGTGAGAAGAAAGCCAGAAGGATAGGTGGGAAATCAGAGACTCAAGCCTTAGGCTGGGAGCTGGGGCTGTAGGTATGCAGGGATAGACCAGAGAAAGCCTGATGAAAACCTGAGAAAGCCTGAGAAAACCTGGCACTGCATCCTGGCACTCCGATTGACCTCTTACAGGAGATAACTTAAGAGTCTCTCTGTTTTTGTTCTTTTAAATACACGTACAGGCTGCTCCAGCTGCTTGGCTCCGGCGCTAGCTCATGGTGCCAAGCCAGACATATTTGGCTTTGATACAAAGTTGGCTCAGCCTTCAAATAAACCACTGCTGTATTGTCGTTATGAAACAGGAGCTCTCGAGTGATTTTGCTGGAGAGGTCTCAGAGCCGCAATACCAGTCGGTGCTCTCGGGCTGAGCACGGCTCGGGAGCAGCAGCAGGCCAGCTGGAGGCGACAGGCTGTCGAAGAAAAATCCTTCATTTTCAACATCTGTCATTCGTTCCTCAGTCTCGCATGATCTGCGACACACTGAAAACCAGCAGTGTTTGGACAATCTGTATCTCAAACGTGACAACCCATGAGAGTTTGGGTTCGTTCTAGTTTATTTCAGGATTTTTAGGATAATGCTGCCCAAACCTATGGCTGGTAACACCACAGCTGAGGTCTCTGACGAGCTTTACACAGGAGCTCTGCTAATTCATTCACTCGGTTAAACCTGTGTCATCCTTCAAGGCCAAGATTAGCAGCCAGGCTGAGCAGGGCGGTGGGAAGGAGGTCTGTCCTATTGCTAAGTTAGGACAGCCTAAGCATAGGACTTTGGTATCTGCCTTGTGTTCATGATCTTCTCCCACTCTTGGTAGGATCACACCTCATGCATTGGCAGCACAACTTCTCCCTTCTGCTTGGTGTGTGCTAGATATGAAACATGCTGTGAGCACCGGTGGCTGCCAGAAATCATCGGAGCTCGGGCTCACAAGAAAGCAAAGTTCCTCCTGAGACCCCGGTGCGGCAGTTCTCCGCTCCCCATTGCACGGCTCACCCCAGGGCATGCCCGCGGTGGGAGACGCGACCTTGGGAGGTCTGACTGCGGGAGCACCGCTGGGGCAGGATATACCGGGAAAGCAGAAGCAGAACAGGATCGGGTTAGAAATACTTGCCAGAAGCCAACGGAGTGGTCTTGCTTTCATCTGCTGACAGCAACTCTGACAACTGTGTATAATCCGCCTGATCTTCTCTAGTCCAAATAGTCTTAAAAATAGAAGTAGTTTAGCTTTTAGGGGAGCTGGCCCTGAGAACAGAAAGCTTGCTAGACAAAACAGCGACCACAGAGGAAGACTCCTCACTCTCATTCTTCGCATCTCTTCAGCATAACAGATCCAGAAAAACAAACGCATCCATCAGACCGTTCCCCTGAAGACGGGAAAGGCACGGAGGGAGGGAGAGAGGAAGAGAGCGCGAGACATGGTTCTATTTTTAAACACTTGAGAACGGCTCCAGAACTACTGAGAATGGCATAGAAAGCACTTAGGAAAAATCACCCAAGTACACATCCAAACTCCGACTGACTCCACCGCGGGCTTTGCGCTGGGCCAGGCCAGGCAGGGATGTTTTCTTCCCTCTCGCTGGGCTGGCGCTGGCTCACATCCCCTGCCAGCACACAACCGAGGAAGGGACTGAGACCGGGGAGGAGGCTGCTGCGCTGCCCAGCCCGGCTCCTGCTCCTCCCCGCGATCTCACCTCCGTTTACCCCGAGTGCTTTCCCCTTCTCCTTCATTTTGCCTACGAACGCTGCCGTTGCTGCTGCAGATCCCCAGCAAAGCGCAGGGCAGAGCGAAAGAGGAGAGGGCCAAGGAGCAGGGGGTGGTGACCAGCAGGAGCCCAGAAAGGATGGAGTGGCAATGTTCTTCCGAACCGCAGAGGGCTTGCTGGCTGGAAATCGAGGGGAAAATCCTGAGTGATGGCAAAGGATTCAGCATTTTTATTCACTTCCCTATATTGCCAACATTATCACAACAGTCCAGCAAAAATTAGGAGAAACTTATTTAAGATGTGAGAGTAGGCTTTTTGAATCATATTCTGGGATTTATGCAGGGTTGGGAGCTAAAAATTATGACTGAGTTATGGATTTCACCAAAGAATCTTCTATTAAAATGAAAAATGAAATAACTATCCAGATGCTAATACAAAACAGGTGTCAGGCTTTAAACATGATAGCATGTACTGGTTTAGCCACATTAATAATATGGTTAAGACATACTGTACCGATTACAGCTTTAATTTAATAAACGTCAGTGGTGCGGAGCATCACATCCTTTATTTACAGATGGCATCCTTCCTGCGCAGAAGAAAGAAACCGGAAAAAACAAAGGGACTTTTACCAAGTGAAGTTCACCTCAGATTAAAGAAAGCTCTGCGAAATTTAAGGTTTTAACCAAAACCATGATACGCTGCCGAACTAATGGCAATGCTACGTTGAGTTCAGTGGGAGCGCGGTGGGGCAGGAGGGCTGCAGTGACTGTCAGCAGCTGCTTTGCCCCTCTCCATTCTTTTTTTTTTCTTCTATTTTGGGAGGAACAGGGCAAGAATCATGTTCAAAGAAGAACCTAGGGTTTGTGGAACACAGCGCACCACCCACTTAGGTCAAAGACAAAAAATTTTAAACAAAAAGGAATATTCTTTCACAAAATTAGGGAAAAAGGCGTCATGAAACCCTGATGCAGTGGATTAAAAAAACCCAAAGCCTCAAGAATCCTTGGAAGCTCTGGCAAACCTTAAAATAAAAAATTACAAGATAGAGGGAAAAAGAAAGAAAAAGAGAATGCACAAATACGTTGAAAAGAAAAGAAGCCAAGTACTGCCAAGGCGTAAGTTAATCCTCAGTAACTTCCCCTGCAGGTGATGACCCCCCGGATAAAGCTGCCGGTCGCGCTGGATCCCCGCACCAGACCACAGTAATGAAACCAAGCTCACGTTTACCCCAGAGCCGCTGTATGGGGTCAGCCAGCCAGCCACATTAGGAGGAGAGGAAAGGTTGATAGCCGTTCCTAATGGCATTTTGAAAGCAATGTTTGCACAAACCATAAGAACAATAGCAGTAACGTTCTATTGTCTCTAGGTTTTAGAGCCACTAAGACTAATGAGTTCATTTATAGCCCTGATGGAAGTAATTAAATCTGAAAATCAAAGCACAACATTCTTGTTTAGTGCTCTTTGAAACCAATGTTCTAATGGAATGCTATCAACAGCTAATTGAAGCGCTAATCTTGCCCAGGGTTGGGCCCATTGCCCAGATGGCTAATATATCATTTTCTAGGCTGGCTGCATAAAGCTGCCATTAGATATATCTATATGATACCATGGAAGCATAAGAAACTTTTCCAATCAATATTTTGATAAAATTGGCATTTAGTGTCAATCATTCGATAAACTTCTAGCTGAAGTACAAGGACACATCCTTGGCTTTATAAAGAAAATCCTGCTGCCTTATGCAAATCAAAGTTCCTACCAACTGCACGGGAATGGCGATACAGGACCATTAAGCAAGATAAATGCCCAGTGACTGGTGTGAGGAGAACTGGGAAGCTAAACAGCTTAATTTTCCTCCTGTAGTTGAATAACTTAACAAATAAAGATCGCAATTTTCTGCCAAAACATGTCCTTTCTGCAAGTTTTGGCATATTGTATACTCCGTCAGAGGGAGGGGTGCAGGAGAGTGTGGTCCCCTGTAAGGTGTATCTGACAGGGATGCCCGATCAGTTGTGCAGACAGGAGGATTCTCGCCACTCAATATTCATTATAAGGTGCCTTCACCTCTGTGCTTGGGGTGCAATATTCTGCTATTCTCAGAATTGGAGGTTAAAAGTATCAGGCACCATGTTACCAAATTTTACATGCAAGCAGCATGACTCATGTGATTTCAAATTAGCATATCGAATTGTAAACAATTCTTTCCTGGCAGGTTGTTAATCCCTTTTCTTAACTTAATAATGGGACAGTTGTTGGCATCTGCTTTAGATGTTCAGCAGCTTGGGCCTCCCTTATCCTTTTTCCCACTGTCTGCACGTTCAGGTATTTTCATTCAGCTGTACAGTGTTTATTCAGCCAGCCCCTCAGCTGGGGCAAATCAGCACGATTCTGCAAACACCAGCGGAGCAGTGCCAGCTCACACCAGCTTCAAGTGGGCTTCTGAGCCTTTGGTGCACTTGGAAGCAGGGAGTCCATGAAGCAAGATAACGGGAAGAACAGCCGTAAGGTGCCCAGTGATCTGTGTCTGCACTCTCTGAACATGTGGTTTGAACTTCAACCTCGAGCCGTGAATTAAGAACTACTCACAGCACATGTTTTTTTCTTGTCAAGCGCTGCATGAACCCTGAAGTCTGCGGGCAGCATGGATGCTGTTACGCTTCTGTACTTGTGCACGCTGCTCGCACAGCATTTGAAAGTGTACAACTGTCCGTGCGAGCACCCAGTCCTCTCCAGAAGGCATAAATAATCTCAAGAATATCCTGGTTTATTGATATTTTTCCAGCGGGCTGGTCAGACAGAATATTTTGAAAGTTACAAATATTTGTAAGTACTAAATGGGATAAGGCTTAATGCCAGTAGAAGTCCAAATGCAGCATTATGAGGAGCCCCGGCAGGAGGCAGCAATTGCTGCCTATCATGATACGATGATATCTTACTTGAGAAGACGAGGATCTTCCTTGAGAAGTGGTAGAAGTGAGAGAACTAAACATCTATGTTCATCTATAACACCAAATGTTTGGTATTTCTGGCCCTCTCCCCTTAATACACATTTTGTGGATTTACTTTCTAGAACATAAGCTGAACACTTACTGTTCAGCATGATTAAGTGTTCTCCTGAGGTGCCTCAGTTAGAAGCGTAAGCATCCAAGATTCCCTCAAGGACAGGGAAAGAGAGAGGCAGCTCCAAGGACTGTTCAGCCCATCTAAGATCCGAATTGCCCTTCTCTCTGCCTCTCTCTTTCCCTCCACTGAGTCTGGGAGTAGCCTAGGACAAGAGTTTCCCAACTTACGCATCGCTAAGGAATTGTCCAAATTCCAGGTGAACTGGAAAATAAAGGTTAAATATGATTCTTGACCCTTAAAAACTCAAGAGCGAGCAGGTGAAAGAGTGAAGGCATGCTCAATGCACCAAAAGGAAGCTTTTTTTCCCCGGCATATCTCTCAGAATCAGGCAAACACACAGAAACAGCAGCAGACCACAACTTTGGCATTTTCTAATACCTCCGGCCAGATGCCCTGTAAATCTGGCATAATAGACCCAAACCAATTTGTCAGATGGCCCAAAGGACTTCTCGCTCTGCTTGTTCACTTTGTACCTGGGGACTTTCCACCATGTGAGGCATCATCCAAACCGAAACTGCAGGCAAGGAAGAGTAAAGTTGGCATTAAATCCACTTCTTGAAAAGGAAAGGCAATCACATGCCCACACTTGACCGGGGCAGGGTGATCTGGCAGGGCACAGAGCTGATATTAATGACTGTGGAACCCCATTTTTCAATGTAATGGAAACCTGAGAACTAAGTTACGGGTTTAGCAGTCAGGGATGTGATCCTGCTTCTTCAAGAGCCCTACTAAAAAGAAACAGAGAGATTAACATCGCTGGTGGATTCAAGTTGCTGGGAAGCCTTCTTCAACAGGCATAAAAACAACCCCAAAAAGAGTCATTTAAAATGTTTGGTTTACAATCCATTTCTTTCTATAGATTTAAGAGTGGACGCAGATACAAGAGGTACCCAACATTGGCATCGTTCCCCAGAAGCCTTTTGAAGATGCCAGAGATCCATTGGCTTTCAATGGCAAAGCACGGAATTGTTTCCACTCTATTCTGAAATGCTGTGTCACCGGGACGCATCTCCTATTACTTTCTTGTTACCACCTCCATTTAAGTTCTTAATTGGGCAGAATGATTTCACTCAAGCGTGGAGAAGAAAACCCACACGCGTTATTTTTTTAAACAATAATTAAAAGGCGTGGCGAGCGATCCTTCAGCACAAGCTCAATACAAAAACGGAGTAAAGCCTCTCTTGAGATCTACCCAGCGGGTCGAACTGCCAGATGAGGTGTGAGCAGGTCCCATGTCAGCAGCCAGCGCCCACGCGTGAGCGTGTCGGGGAAAGGAAGGCGTAGGGAAGGTGTTGCACAGCCACGCCGGTGAGGTGGGGATGTTAAGCGCCTCGGTGATAGCTGTTAAGAATAATGAACTCGACCTTGTCAAAGGCCGTCATTATTGATAATAACAAAGTTCAACAGCATTATTATAGGATTTCACAACTGTTAACCTTTATTGCCGGAGGGCTAATTGTGACCTTCCTTGTGTCTCCTTCACACCTAATTATGTTTCCGTTGTGAAGAGATAAAAGAATGTTTGTATCAGTGGGGCATCTTTTTCTGCAGCTGAATGAATTCATGAAAGAGGGAGATTGTTAAGAGAGAGACAGGGAGAGGGCGGGGGGAAATACAGAAAAAGGCAGGAGGCATTAATAGACTTTAGAATAAAATCCTGGCAGATTCAAATTGATTCTGCTGCCTGAGAAAATTGAGTGCGGAGGGAATTAGATTTATGCACTGTTAAATGTAACTGCCTGGCAGTATCCATACAGAAAGCTGTTAAAATGGTAATCTTTAGAGATGTATGAAAATTGTGTGTGAATAGACCAATGAACCATCACTCGGAGCATGCCTCTCCCAGCCAAATAACACAAGACAGTATTATTATTATTAATAATGTATTACAAACACTATGCATTATGTATGTAATTTAATCACAGTATCTAAATGTATAAACAACAGCACAGGCACTCGGTAACTTTTTTGTGCTGGCGGTTATGTATTAACTTTTCCTCTTTTAGGACCCCCCTGAGGAAACAGAGAGCGCTGCTGGCAACCCGGCGCAGCTTCTCACCGGCCGAGCCGGGGTCCCTCGCCCCCCGTGTGGGAGAGCCTGGCCGGGTGCGAGGGGCTGCGATGGGCTGCACGTCATGGGTGTCGATGGGTGTTTGGTACTGCAGCATCTGCTCGGGGCAAGAAAGCAGCAGAAGGCCTGAGAAGGGGCTCCCTTCAGACAGGGAGACCGGGCAGATAGCCAAAGTAGCTCCGATAGGACTTTTTTTGTTGTTGTTTTAACCTTCTCAGCTAAAAATACCTGGTTGATAAACCTTCGAAAGGCTAATTTCTAGCAAGAGGCATGGACGGCACACCAAGTCAATGGGAGTTTTGAGTTACCATCAAGGAAGCGGGGAACAAGTTTCTAATAAACATATCCATAGCTCAGATTGAGGGGAAAAATCAAGCTAGAAATAACGTCTTGATTCTCCCATTTGAATTCAGATCTGTGGTTCTTATACCAGGCTTATCTCTGGCATCAAAGCAACTGTGAGTGAGACGATGTTACCGCTGATGATAGGGACAATCACTGATTGATCTTTCAAGATCTGATTTAGATTAGATGCTGTCGTAGGCTCTTTTTATAACTCTGATGGTTGTAACTTTGCTCTATCCACATTTGGAAGTGCACTCTCTGTAGCAATTGAGCTATTTCAGAACAGAGTAAGTTGCTCTTTGGTTCTTGCTTCATCCCATCAAGTACAGGGGGCTGTGAAAAGTTGTAAATTCTGAAATACTTCCAGGTGAGCCAGGTAGTTACTTCCTTTGGACCTCCCTAGTGCCAAGCTCGAGCTCCTCACATCCTTTCTTCTATTGAGAAAATGTCATTTCTACACAGAACAATTAATTCCCTAAAGCTTTGCAGAGAAGCATAGCCGTTTCCCAGGTCCAACCCAAAAAACCATAAGCCAGTACCCAGTGCAAGGGGCTGAACAAAGCCTCTCACATCCCCAGCCAACTCTCCTATTTACCAGCTGTGTGGTTATCTTGAAAGGCGCCCTTCATGTCATGTTTCATGAACACTATTCCAGTTTTGTTCCCGTGCGAATACCAACAGAGTTAGTCATGTGGAACTTCTGTTTTTCAGCCACCCTGATGATGGCACTGATGCACTAGTCAAGAAGTAAGATGGTATGCAATGCTCCAGCCTGAATGCTGTGTCCCTATCCTTGCCTTGCACACAGCAGCACGTCGCACGTAACATTCGTAAGGAGATACACTGCCAAATGGCTTCTCCAGATGATCTGTTTGGAGTCAGTAGGAATCCTCCTTACGTATATCTGTAGTTCACACTGCCACAGCAAACACAGTAAACTGGCGTTTGGCTGGGGTCTGAGGGGAATCTCAGCATCTACCCATAGGGCCACCACGTCCCACATGTGCACCACGCCGCCTCCTCTGTGTTTTCCACCCTGTTTGGTGTTGAAGTATCCAAGGTTCACCTCCATCCTAACACTGCGCGCAGGTACCAAGTACAGTATAAACTCACGGAAACAGAGCATTTGATAAAACAACATGGACCAGCTAAGAGCGGTTCACTCACCATGGCCTCCCAGACTGCCTACCACCAACTGCACAGTGAAGCCATGCAGACGTACCCACCGCTGAAAAACAGTAACGAGGACAAAGTTTCAGCTAACATGAGATCATTTTCCCTCCCTGGTTGATTTAATTTGCTCTAGTTCTTATCTTTGTTCTTTGTGAGGCAGCACTGAAAATAACTTGCTCGACTTGTAACTGAGTCACCTAGAGCAGTTTTCTTCCGTGCCTTTGAAAAATAGGTGTAGCCCTGTGCATTTAGCTAGGAACATAATTCATGGATATCTTTCCAACTGAGCTAAAATGTGATTAATCTGCGTTGAGTTCACACAAACTAGTAGAGGATTTAATCTCCAGCAGGCGGGTTTTTCATTCTACTGTGTTTCAGTAAAGGACAATCCTCTCTGGTTGCAGAGCGGTTGCGATACCGGGAATTCCTTTTATGAGAGCTTTTGGAAGCTCTGAATGTAAAAATATCATAAAATCCACACATTTGTTGGATATGAACTGAGACATATTAACTTCAAAAGGAGGTTCCTTGTTTTAAGCTATTTAAAGCGCTGGAACTAGTGAAAGCGCTCGCTGATTATCCGTGAGAGCAAAGCGCCAAAGCTGTGCAACAGCCTTCTTTTCTTGGAGAGTCTCATTCTGCTAGGCTGGCCCAGCTCCTCCTAAGGGAGTTTAAAATGTAGGAAGAGCCCTTGATCTTCCCATATTTGAATCCCATACATAATACAGGACTTCAAGAAAATCTAGTCAACACAGGCACATGCACCTCTGCTTTTCAATTCCCTGAACTTAGGTATAAATCCCAGGAAAGCCAGTGGGATTATTATCTATGACGACTGCAAGTTCATATTTAGTCTCAGACACAAGAGGAACCAAAGGATACCAATTCTGGAGCGTTAGCATTGCCAAAATTGACAATGTAGGAGGGGCCCGTGTAATTTCACATCTCATCTGTGAAAAACGCTGGTGTAAGGAACCGAACAGCTGGAAGTAACAAAAATTAAAAGACTAGGCAACCTGCAGAGAAACGCCGCTCCTGCCCAGCTCCCACCCTAACCGGCGGCTGGAGTATGCCCTGAAGGAAGGCTGTTTATGTCCTCCGCTGGGAGATAAGATACGTTATCTACCGCGGCTGGTTCCATTCCAGTAACTCCAGAGTCAACATACTCCATCGCGCTTCCTGAAGCTGCTAAGCTAGAGAAACAGGAGTAGACTATCCACACTTTGTCAGATAAGGAAAGAACTTAGTAAGCAAACAGAGAAAGAATTTTGTTTTCAAACGCCTTGGAGAGAGCTACTAAATGCATATTATAAACATAGAAAACTATCAAAAACTCTTATTGGTTTCTTACTTCAAAAGTATTCAAAATGCTTTCCTGGTATAAAAAGCTGGACAAGCTGATAAAAGTCTGTCTTTTATGCGCTATAGACTTGACTAAAGATATATTTTCACGCATATTTGTGGAAAAACTTTCAAAAGAGTACAGAGAATTAGGGTCGCAAGTACTCACTATTGCTGGGATTTTCTGCATGGGGATCCTTCGACTCTTGCTATAGACGTCTACAAGGTGTTCCCCACAACGGTCCCGCTTACACCCTGGGGCAGCACTAACCAGGTGCAGTGTAGGTCTGATGATGGGTCTAGATATGCAAGTTCATCGTCTTGCTTCATTTGCAAATAAAAGGGAAAAAGTCCCCAGACTAACTGCATTAACAGCTTTCCAAACAATCAACGGCATCAACATTTTAAGTGCGTTTCAGATCAGCTCGCGGAAGCAATGCAGCGACCGCTCCACCAGGCTAGCAGAGCGGCAGGATTTTTAAGGATAAACGGTTTGAAGGCACAGCTGATGCAGATCCCGGCCACACAGCAGGATTCAGTTTTGAAACCTAAATGCTCACAGCCAGAAAAAAAAAAACCAAGGCAGACAACAGGAGAAGAAACTCAAATACACAAACGTGAACTGGAAGTAGATCCCAGAACTGAGGTTAAGACCAACACATCCACTAAAGAAAAACTACCTCCACGCCCAGGGTGACCGAGTGCTCGCTCAGAGGCCAGCGTGCACTCATTTTTCAGGTGAAAACGCCACTGTCCAGAACAGCCTAGAAAAGGAAAAAGGAGTCGAAACCAAGGTCAAAACATGACTATAAAGTCACAGTGCAGCGAAAGCTACCCAGCCTCTGCCTTACACCATCCTACTCCAGCACACAGGGCTGAGTAGGGTACTACGCGGCAAACCACAGCACAAGAGCATGCGCCCCGTATGTCCCACGCCGATGCTCTCACCGGGGGTGAGGGCAGCCCCCCCAGACCCTCCTGAAGGCAGGCACAGCCGGATGAAAACAAGCCACAGAGGGGGGGCCGTTTTGTTTAGTGTTTCATTTTTGTTGAGCAGATGTTTTCTGGGCACCACAGACTCCTGCTTTAATTTGCCTTGTTAATAATATGGAGCAGAAAACCCTGATTAACAAAATAATTAACAAGCATTTGAAGTCTTTTTTTTTTTTTTGGTAGTATGTTTCATTGTAGCAGATACTGTACGTTGACTCTTTAAACTGGAGGAAAAATTGGGGTACGGTTGAAGCAATAATATATCTTGTTCAGCAAAGCTGGTGAAGGGCAGAAATAACTTTAGTCCTTGAGGAGACTCCAAGTCATACTTAGAGATGTACCCCTACAGCCATCTACCCCTTCCAAAATTTGCTTTCTGCTTCCTCCTCCCAGTCCATCCCAAAGGACCCACGCTTTTAATGCCAGCTCTGCATGGCCCACACATCCAAAATGAACCCCAAACCACACTCTGGCCCCAACAGGTCTCCCACCCAGCTGCTCCGCAGCACAGCTCACCCAGCAGGGCCATGGCCAGGGCTGCCCTCCTCCATCGCCTCTTCCAACCCACCTGCGTGACCGTGCGGGCTCTGCTGCTGCCCCATCCCGCAGGAGCACTATCCTGGGTGCTCGGTCCTCATGCAGAAGCCAGAAGAGCGTACAGCGGGATGAGGCCGGAGCAGCAAGCGCTGCCTTATGCAGGAAGAAGATTCGGTGCCAGGGGATGGGACAGCAACAGCCTCTGCCCCTGCGTTGCCACCGAGGCACCCAGCCGAGCCTCTGCCATGGGGTGGGAAGCCCCTGTGCACCATCTCACACGCACCATGGCCAGACCCAGCATGCAAACAGCTCCTCAAGGCACCTGCCATGATGCAGTTCAAGGTCATGAGAACCCAAGCAGACACTCGGGTTGCCTAAGAATATACGGGGAATAAACTTCCCTTCTCCCATGCATGTCCCTCCTGGACTTTGGGGTCAGGAATTGCCCAGCGCTGCCTGCTCATGACTTCCGTAATCCCCACCTCGAATCGGTGGGAAAAGCAAGTGCTCTGGGAATGTACTCAGACTGGTTTACTGCTTAAATAGGCATATGCAATAATGTGTTGAGAACAACGTGTGGGGAAAATATTCTTCAGTATATTGCTCTGTGGAGATGAGTATGCTAGCAAAAGCAAGCGTTATGTTTTATTTACCAGGTTGGCTCATTTTCAGACTAGCTTTCTATAACAAAAGAGTTTAATAATATTGGTGAAAACAAGAAAGATACCTATAAATAGGACCAAGACCTGTCTGTGGAACTTTTACATGAAACTTTAATGGCAAGAGAAATAGCCTTTAATGTATCGCGCTTGGCAAATTCTTTATTGCATTTCTGCCTACACTAACTTAGCGTGAAAGCAGGTAGCAGTGTCAAGAAAAGATTTCTGTACGCGTTCGTGACTCAGTTTCCTTAAGGCTTCTCTACCCCAAAGCCTGGGCACTAGCCCCTGTATTACTCCTCTTGCTCTGCCCTCGGATTCAGGGAACGGGACGGTAACAGCGCTGCTGACCAACACTGGCAGTTACCTGTTCACTCGGTTCCCATCCTCATCCAAGCACCCCTGCCTTCCCCTAGGTCAGGGACAGTCGGACACTCCAGCCAAGCAGAAGGCAATATTTTCTGCAAAGGAAAAAACCCAAACAACCCAGCTCACAGCTTTCTCTAGAAACCTTCGCTCCCACCGCAGCGACCAACCGTAGGGCTCACCAAAGGTCTACCTCTGGAGGAGGTTCCCAGCAGCTGGGCTTCATGAAGGATGCAGTTGCCCTATAGAAGTATAAAAGTCTCGAGCCCAAGCCATCCACTATTTCTGTACTTAGGCAAACCTTGGCCATGCACAGGGACTCTTGAAATGAATGACCCATTCATTTCCCTTCATCCGTTCAGGTGGCTGTTGCTGTATCTATTTACCGAATCTCCAGCCTATCGAAAATGCAATCTATCTTCCAAGACTTTAAAGATTTTATCTACGTGCCCTCTACACATATACTGCTACACGAAAACAAAAGGGATTTAATTCTGGGCAGTTCAAACGTTACATATAGCCCATTAGGAATTTCAGGTGAAAAAATATTTTTTCATAAGAAATGGTAATGTCTACAATGAATTTCCATTTTAATAATTTCATTTACGTATATTACATATCACTTACCAAACATTGATAACAAGTATCATTGCTTTAATTACTTATGACTAGTAATTATTTTAAGCGCAATACTGTGGATTGCAAAGCCCTTTGTCTCTCCTCCCTCTTCAACCCCTCCCTCTTTAAATCTTCGCAGTGCAGGTAATAAAAAAGCAGCCTGAGATTGCTCAGAAAGAATCCAGAACTGCATTTCTATTACTGGCTGCCGTGCATGTTTATATGGACGTCTGAGAAAGACTATAAATATCTCTACCTTTCAGTCATTTGGCTCCCTAGAACTACAGGGGAATATTTCTGGTTGGTGCCACGGCTCATCTGTCAGGCTTCTCAGTCAGTGTCTTTACGGCGTGCGTGTCTCTAGTCCCACAGCTCCCATCTTCCCAGAGGTTTTCTTTTCCTTTAGACGTGCCCCTAGAGAAGGCGGTAGAAAATGTCACATCTCCCAAATTGCTTTTACTACTCCACAGCCCTGTAAAAGACTGGAATTTGCAAAGGGAGCCTAAGGGAATTGAGCACCCAAATCCTATTGATGACAAATGGGTTTGGGAGGCCAGAACTCAGCCTAAAGGAAGATTGCAGCGCTGCTGAATCCCCCAATATTTCAGAGCAGAACCAATAACATTATCATGCCAGGTAATAACTAGCAAGGGGAAGGGCTGGGCAAAGCGTGTTTTCAGCTGGAATTTGAAATGCACCGCAAAGCCCTTTGCAGGGGGGCGGGGAGGGCTGGTCCAGGCAGCAGCAGAGGGTGCTGCACTGCCAGGGGTTTGCATCCGAGCAGAGGACGAGGCCAGGGAGGGAGAGCAGACCCACCCGACCTATGGAGAAGAGACTTGCAACAGCTAACGTAAATCTTGATGGTGACAGCTCAGATGAGAATTTCTCCTACCTCTCCCTCATTCCTGATCTTATTTCACCATCAGAATTACAGACTGTCACTATGCCCACAGTGTTTAAAAACCAGCTCATGCTTCAAGGAAAATCACTTCCACAGCAAGTACACAAACAGAGGCTTCGGGCCTCACGCAGCCTGAGGAGAGGCAGGCGACGGCGATGGCTTTTAGTTCAAGAGGTGTTTGAATCTTGTGGCCAGAGAAACGAACCCCCCGGGTGTCTCTCTGCAGCATCTCCTCTCAAAGATGACTTCATTTTGCACCTGGTAGTTTTGATGTCCTCGGTGTCTGAGGACTAAGCCACCAATACCTGTTTCCTTCTGCAAGGAAAAAAAATCCGGCACTCTTGCCCATCCTAGCAGCACAGCTTGTGCTAACACCCATCCAGCTTTGCTTGCCCCGCTGCTCAGCGAGAGCAAAACCTCACTTGCAGCCCTGCTACTCAAACTCTCTAGCAGGTCCTGAACTTCCAGCTCCATCACTTCTCGCTGTCACGGTCGGTGGGTATCTCCTAAACACAGGCTTGTAGCTACAACCGCCCTAAACCCGAGCATGTCCACAGCCAGCCTGGGTAATCCGGCTGGCTGCTACCCCGACACCCTCCTGCTTTCGCAGCTTGACAGAGATGTCTGGCTGGAAATCATCAGTCGCCGCTGCGCACCAGGGCCAGGCGGTGTTTACCTAATCTGCAGACCAGGCACATCCACTCAGGGAGGGGAAAAAAAGAAAATCACAGGCAATTTGTCAGAGCATTAGCTGATAATTCAGACAGAAATGTTAGATCTTGAGGCACAGCTCCGGGCTGCAGGGGAAATGTTATTGACTCTGACAGATCCCTGATGACATATCCACTCCCTCTCCCGGGGGCAAGGCTACATTTAGCTACACTTAAATTTTCATTCAAATTCCAGATTAACGCAGCAAGTGGACAGCAGGGGAAGAAAGGGAGAGAAGGTTAGTGGAGGAAGAGGGAGCTTGCATGGTTGGGGTTTGGCTTTTCATCCCACCTCTGTAATTGTGGCCTAATTACTTCCTTTAAAACTCATTGACTTCACCATGGTAATTATTACTCGAGCTTAGAAATAAATATTCCTTCTGCTCAGAGACAGCCATTCCTGCCTACTTAGTGCTACTTACCCGCTGTAATAGCTCAGATTCCAGATTTAGACAACAGTGAATTCTTTCGAGACTTGATCAAATGTTGCACAGCTATCTTCCCATCACCTTCGGCTTCCCACCACGTGCGTTTATTCCTTGTCTCGCAGGCAGAGATTTTAAGCGCCTTCAGGTTATTTTTTTTTCTTCTTACATGTACTCATAGCATCCTGTCTTGAGCCTTCAATGACAGCCGTTAAGTAGCAAATAATAGTAATAATTGGAGCATATCTAATTGGGCTGCAGTTTCCAAATGTGGGCGCCTAAGGAGGTGCATTATCGTTGGGCATGGCTCTGCTCCTAATTCACTCGAGCTGCCTTGAAAACAACACTTGCAGTCATAGTCAAGCACCTAAAGAGACAACTTCATTTTTGGAGAGGCTGAATATTAATTTCAACAAACCTTGGGCCTGACACCTCTGAGCATCCGAATAACTTCTACCCATCTTTAAGTGTGTATCCTCAATTACATGGCTTCCCTGGACATCTGCATATGAAAATATTGACTGTCTCTATCTGGAAATGATGTTCATGTGTTTCCTTTCCCTTTCTCTCTGTTTCCACACCATTCAGCGCTAAACCTCAGTTCTGTGAGTGCATTTAGGATTTCTCAGCTTTTGCTTAATGATTTATTTCAGCCAACAATTCCGCTGTGAGTGGCAACGCGCGATCCCAGACTCAGCTGCTCATGCATCCAGACGTGCTCCTCCACCGGGTGAATGAAACACAGCCCACGAATGCCATCCACACGTGCAACTCGTTTGCTGACCGACCGCCGGCAGCAGTAGCAATGCCCCAGAGATCAGCGTGAGGGTTGAATTCAGAAGCGCACACCTCCAGGGAAGGCTCTTCTCCTGCTTTCTCCTGCTCAAGATGGGGAGATGTCTGCATAATCTCTAAATGCCTTCTCGGCTCTTCCAGATTGTACTGGAACCGTCACTACCGGGTCCACAGGGAACGTGGTTGTGGTGGTAGTCCTCACAGTGGCTTTTTCACATGGCTTCTTCCTCAAAAATTCAGGACACCGGCAATTTTTTATTCAACCCTAGGAGAAATCTCCTTGTTTGATGGTGGTTTTTTTGAGTGGACTTGACTTATGATGAGTTCTGGGTTTACAAAAGATATCTTTTTCCACCATATCTTTGTGGGGAAAAAAGCACCCTTTGTTTGATTTTTCATCAGAATTGCACAGAATTTTGCATACAATTTGTTTTTTTAACCACATGGTTTGCCCGCCCAGTTTGTCAAAATTGAGCCTGGTTAACATCAAAACTTTGCAAACTTCAGCATAACCTTAACGAGACGTGCTGCGCAGCCGTCCTGATATCGCTGAAAGCACCTGCCTTGCCCCACCTAACATTTCATCCCTTCCATTAGACTACACTACCTTTCAGGCTGTATATTCCTTTCACTCCTGCCCAAGTATTTCCGCTGATTTTGGGAATGTTGTCCATGGATTCAGCTAAGAGCTGCTTGACTTTTGGCAGGTGACCAGCCCCAGCTGCTCTGGTGGCCATTAGTGTGTTTAAAATGGCATAAAGACGCTGCCGAAGCAAGCACAAGCACGCCCGAAGCATCGGGCACCGATGAATCAGGGCCACAACGAGCACAAGGGAAACAGGAGTCCATTTAATCCTGGACACGTGCAATAATTTAAAGACGACCCTCTTACATCCCGGCTAGCATACGGGATGCAGATGTTCACTTTTAACATGCTAAAGGCCAAAGACAATGAAAAATCCAGACCCCGCGGAGGTTAAATCAGTGCATCATTTGACAGGTAACTGCGAGCCATTAACCTTTCCACTGGCACTCGCAACGAAGAGCTGGAAGATAAACACATTGGGTAGGAAACAAATTGGTTCATTCAAATGCTATTAATGTGCGTGCCCTTGGAGGCCACGTTTATGCTTTTGGAAAATTACACATTCACGCATAATGAAGTGAGATATAGCTCACCGATTACCAACAGGGTGCAAAGCCCACAATAAGGATTTATAGCAGGTGCCTAATTCTCTAAACATTTGCAAATTAAGTATTTACAAGCGTAATGCTGGCTAGTTTATTGCCAGTTTATGTTACTGTCATTTGAGCTTTTTATTTTGCACTGAAACTGAGCTGAGCATTTAATACCTATGATGCGTAATTTATTCAAGTATAATTTGGCGATGTTACAGTGGGAATTAGGGCAATACCCAGAGACCCTAATTATGACACAACTACACATAAACATAGGAGGAAATCTGCTGTCCTAGAGAATTTGTACTTAGCTGACAAAAACAGATAAAGTTTGTCATACGCACTGCAGAGTGGAGAAATATCACGAAGAGAAATTGAATTACTTGCCCAATGCCACATGAAATGTCTGCTATAGCTGGAAAAAAATCCAGGCCTCCTACCCTACAGACCTGGGCGAAAAAGTAGATTCTCTTACCTGCTCGAGGATGATGGGCGACCCTGGGCCTCAGTGTTACTGAGTACAACCACCAAGTACACCCCAGCCGCTGAACTAACGCGTTTCCTTGGGGAGCTGCCACAGCTTACAAGTGAGCTAATGTAAAGATTTCAAGGAATACTGAGCAGAGAGAGCAGGCATAAAAGGTGAAAGTACGGCTAAAGGAGGATACGCCAGCTAAATATTCCTGTTGCATCTGTTTCCCATGGAACATTCAAGGAAAATATGGGGATTCGCTCTGGGGTGAGTTCGTAGGAGAGATTTTGCACAGCAGCAAAGGAACCACACTTCGTGACCCAGAAGATCCCTTTCAGGCTAACGTTACTGTGAAAACACATTTTACAGTCTGTGTAAATGAACATAAGCATTTCTATAAGTCACACGAGCAATTTACACAACTTTTTTTTCCATAGAAAGACTGTTTTCCATACTGCACCATTTTGCTAAGCGATTTCGATGAGGAAAAGCTCCCGTGACTTCTGCTGAAAGACCAGCCCTCGGCCCGAGGCGAAGGATCAACCCCAGACAACCCACAGCCCCTCCCTGCAAGTAGTACGAGGAGACAGTCAGGAACAGTCCAAAGCTAGAGAGATGTCACGGCCACCCAGGTGACCTGGTCTGGATGATGTATGGTGATGTTTGTACCCCGTACCCTCACTCATTCCCCACTAGTCGGTGGGGTTTATCTTATTTAACCATTTCCCGCACACTGCACCATGCGCAGATCCATGGGCGTACTTGGAGGAGCATCGGCTCATCTCCAAAGAGGAGCTGCCAGTGCTCAACCAAAACCCAGCTCGGTGTCTTCAATATTCCCCCTCTCCAGCCTCCCGCCGCAGCCTGGCTGGACCACGGGGACAGGCTGTTTGCTTTGGAAGGCGCTCAACTCCCCCCGCAGCTCCGTCTACAGCCAAAGGAAAGCATGGATGGGCAGTTCATTCAGCTCTGGAATGGCTTTAAAACTCAACATAAACGACTCCCAGGAGGAGGAAGGGATGAAATGATTCACACCGGTATTCTCCTCGCAGGTGGAGGAAGCACGTCTGTTTTTCTCAAAGGGAAGGAGCAGGATCTCTCTCCCTGCCCCGGCAGCCGGTGACATATTCAACCTGTCAACCTCCCACTCTGGATCCGCCGGTCAGCCCTCCGGCTGGAAGGTAAATAATTTCCCTGCCTCTCCCCTTCGTGTTTTGAGCTAACAGTTTAGAAAGAGAGGAAGAGAAAAGATTACTCATTCATTAAAAATGTGGCTTTGAACCAGGCCTAAAGTGTTATTCCAGGACGCTTGTAATGAAACACGTAAAGGCCGCTGCTTTTTCGCTCTGCTGAGCATCCCTGGCGTAAGAAGCTATTGCTCTTCAGGAGATGGCTGCGTGTGCAAGACACCGCTGCACGGCCAGAGACACGTTCTGAACTGTGGCACCTAATTCAGCCGACTCTAGTACAGGTCTTAGCAGGAACTACAACCGTCAGATACGTGGAGAATGAAATTTTCTTGGATACTTAATTCCCCGGTTAGGTTTCCCTCCTTAGCGAGGTCTCCACACGCCCACAGGAGTTTCCGTGACAATGAACACAGGTATGGGGCTGAAGTGGGCTGCGTGAAGCCGATTCCTCAGCCAACATTTGGAGGACCTTACCTGATGTGAGCACTCCTCCCACCAAGTCCCATGCCAGCACCCACTGCTGCTGGATGTCAGCAGTATCCTAAGCAAATTAACTTAAGGGTCATGCCTTAATGAAGCAGATCTTGAGATATGAAATCCCTCTTGGCCAAGTCACCTCTTAGTGCAAACCAAAATAGTAATTGCCTGTTGACATTGCCCAGACACATGGGAAAGCAGCAGACTAGGCTTTGCTGCACATAAATACAGGTCCTGAGAAGCAAGATAGAAAAATCCGACGCTTGCCTACCATAGTTTTTTTTAAAGATGAGGATCAACTAATCCAGATGAATTCATGCCATACCCTGGGAGCCACTCAACATATTAAGTATTTCTGGTCTGCTGGAAAGTGGATAAAATGATATCATTATGGGAAAACTGTTAATGCACAGTGGTTCAGGAAAAAGGAGAGGAGGGGAAGAAACCAGATAGGACTGGAACAACTACCAAGCACTTGAGCTGTTTTCCAGCCAACACTTATTGAGAATGTATTTTCAAGTGTAGCAAGGGATGCTGTTAATAATTGGTGAGTAAGCCCTGATGCTAAGTGCTGCATATAGGTTTAGAACAACTGACATTTGTAGAGGTCAAAATGGAGATTCTTCATCCATAAGATGCTACTTCTTTTTCTTCCGGAGATGCTGAAAACCCATAGCTACAATGACAGATTTAGAAGAGCTGTTAACACCACAGCAGCATTTGAAAGCATCTATTTTCCTGCGAGAAGCCAAGTGGGGAAGCACACACAGGTATCTAATTGTTTTCCTTAGACCAACAGTGCTGCCTTTCCATTCACTGTCACGAATTCCCCTCTCCTGGGAAAGACAGAAATAGAAAGGCAGGCAGAATTCTCAACGTTTGAGTTGAATTTGGTGACAAAGTGAACAGGTCAAGGCTGTGTGACTTTGAAAATCCCATCCTTTATCTGGGGCTGAAGCAATGACAGGAAAACAAGTGGAGAGATGGAAGACACAAAATGCTGTTCCACTCTTCTGAGACCAAAACATGTCTCCATCCTCTAGCAGAAAGCTCATGGACTGTTAACAGGCCTCACACACCTTCCCACATTGATTCAATATGTGGCATTTCATTCCCTCTTTTAAAATCATTCTCGGTCTGAAATTGTTCTTACGTTACTTCTTCAGAGTATCTGTTTTCCCTCCTGAAGGCATTATTCTCATCTTCCTGTCGCTTTACACACATGTAAGCTTGGGATGGCAAGGAGTTTTAAATACAGTGTGCTGTAAAGACACAGAGAATTCTCTTATCTCCTAATTTTTTCCATTATTAATCCAGATTTTCATGGAATTTCTGTATGAATTTGTGAAATCATCTCACTAAACCACAAAATATTGAGCTGGGGGAAAAGCTTAAAGTTAGAAGTATTAAGTGAAGTTGGGCCATGCATCAGTAGAAGAGTTCTCGCAGCTCGGCCAGGTCAGGTCCGACAGAAATGAAGGATCCATAGCAGAAGCGCTGGTGACGGTGTTCATCTTCGCTTTCAAGATCTGTCTTTCATCCTTGCAGTGTTTGAAGATCTTCACAACCTGAGAACACGCCGAAGTCGAAGACTTGGTTTTGGCATTATTTCAAACCACTTTTACTTGTTTTACTTTCAGGATAGCTATGAGCCCAGATATCCAGCAGCACCCAACAGTTTTGCATATTTTCAGTTCTAAAAAGCCTTATTTGTCAGAGACAGGGTGCTCAGCACTTGTGACATCCAATCCTGATGAGATGATCAAGTTGGGCCACTGAAACCAGTATTCACTAATCATTTTTGAAAAGCGAAGGAAGATCTCACAGCCAGCTCCATGCTAGCAAGTGGAGGAGGAAACTTCCTTCACGCATAGAGCAAATACTTAAAACTGTGCAGCATATTGATGGCTACAATCAGATGTTTTTATTAAAGCTCTCCTCCCTTCAAGTACATGAGTGTGCAGTCATGGCTTCTCACCTGTACAAATATTATTTCTGAACGTAGTTAAGCCTATGCTGGGACTCTCTTGAGAAATAAGCGTAGAGGAGCCAGTGATTTGTCACGCATGTCCTAGATGTGTTTATAGGGAGTCTATACGTGAAGCAAAAGTCATGAATAAGCACGTGATTTTGCACAGAGATATGAGAAGATGTGGCCAGATACCCATAAAAACTACACAAGACTGGAGCAGACAAGCTCTGTAAAACTTCTGAGGAGGTAAGGACGTGATCTTGGAAAGACTGACAGAAAACTACCAGAGAAAGAACCTTCTGACCTAAAATATGACTTATTTGAGACTTGTGATCATTCTAACCTTCCAGACTAAAAAGATGAGAGCTTTGAGGCTGGCGGAATTTATTTTCACTCTTTGCAATACAAACCTTTGGCCACTAAGAAAGATACCTTTCTCAGAACCAGAAGACATACGCTTATTCCCAGTCAGGCTGTACTTGGACTTTTCTTGTGAATTTGTTAAAGAAACCTGCTTTTATTTTAAATTACAAAAGCAACCTGAGCGGAGGAGGGACCCTCATAAATCAGAGTGAGCGTGCATTGAGGTGGTCAGACAGAAAGCACCCTAGGCTGGAGATACCACGAATGACATGTGGTGATCCATCCCCATGTGGTCCTGGACCACGATTCCTCCGTGGGCAATCGCACGAGCGAGGTTATTCCTCCTGTCCGCAGAGGGAGACAAATGCCTGTGAATCGCAAAAGCTGAAAACAAGCTTCCCGTGAGAGCGGAGGGAGAACAGATGAGTCTTTACCCAAACATGCAGCCGGGGAACGCCAGCTCCTGCCACAGCCTCATGGGATTTCTCCACTAGGAAGCAGTGCCCCAGTTCAAACCTGCTGATGGGAACCCAGCGCCAAGCTGAACGCAGAGCTGCCCAGGGGCCAGGACAGCACGGGGGCTTCGGGGGACCCAAGTGCCTCCTCCTCGTTAGCATCATCTGAGCTGAGGGCCCCATCGCAACCCTCTCCGGTGGGCCTGCTGGCCTCGTTATCATCGAAGAAAAGCATTTGCTGAGATCTGCTGTCAGACTGTCAAGAACCGAAATCAGGGCTGGCTCACCTACCACGTACAACCACTTGGCACCCCCTCCTCTGCCTGCTCCGTGTTTGCCCCCAACCAGCACGCTTCAGCTCGGGATAAGGGTGTTGTTGTTAATTGCCATTTTTATTCTTTAGTTTAAAAGCAGCTGAAGGAGGAAGCAAAGTGCTGGCCCGCACTTCCTCCCGTGGCCGCAGGTCACCAGCCCTGCCCCAGCACACCCGCCGCCGCTCATCCGAAACGCCTCAACCGCGCTGCCGGCAGCGACACGCAGAATTCAAACGTGGACCCGTCAGGGTACAAGGCAGCGCTCAGGAGCGGCGAAAGGCACTCAGGAGTGGGAGTGGGAACCCACTCCTTCCCAACGTGCGCGCTCCTTCCCCTCCAGCTGAAAAACAATGGAGGAAACCTGCACCAGCCTGAATGCAGAACAACCCCGCGCCTCTGAAACAAAGCCAGACGCGTTCGGGTGAAACGGAGACAGTTGTCAGCCCAAGCGAGGCTCACGACGGCAGAATTACATCTCTTAATTATTACCAGCCTGGCTCCCCGAATGTTCGCATTTTTTCACAGTTACTAAATAAGTTAATCACTTCGTGAACAAGGAAATCTGCAGATGCCTTTGAGGCTTTGTTAACATAGTGCCTAAGCCAGCTTTACACTCTCTTCTAATCCTCTTTAAGACAGTATGAGGCAGTGAAGTAGCCTATAATCAGTTTTTAAGGTTATAGACAATATCCCCACTCAAGCTGGTTGCCTAGAGCAACAGTGCAGAAACTGAATACTGGCAATGAGATTGGATTACTTGCCTTGTTTATTCATCCATATATATTTATCCTCTGCTCTGCCTACAGCAGAAGCAGGGATTTTTGTAGCCTGCGCCATGCACGTCCGGATGCAGAGCAGAATTTATGCAAAAAAATGCAGACAGGCTTCAAGAATTAATCTCGTTCCATTTCTGATTCTCTCCTTTCCCTCTCCACCTCAATACCTGAAAGTTCAAAACACTTCCAGAATTAAGATTGCTTGCACTGTCTCAGCAGCAACAACAGCCTTCCCACCGCTTCGCGTCTACGTGGAGGTGGAAAGCCCTCTTCCACGAGTGCTGGCATCACCAGCAACGTTTAGGCACCCTGCACCGCCTCCCGAGCTGGTGCACGCTCACGACAGCCTGGTATTTCACCTTGGCTGAGGATCTGTCCCAGCCTGACCTGCGGGAACCCCCGCTACCGTTTGCATACAGCAAATCGCTCTGTGTTTGAAACCCACTGACGAGCACTCAGCCCGTGCCCCCGTTTCTCTCAGTTACAAGCATTCTAACTTCACCTTCTTTCCTTGAAAAGCTGGATTTTCCCTCTGACCAAAAAACCCACTTTCCTTTTTGTACTTTAAGCCTAGGCATAGCTTTAACCAGAGTCAGAACACCTTGTCTACCCATTCCTGCCTGCAGTGGCTCTTGAGATTGACCTGGTGTGACTGGTGTTAAATCCAGGCCATTCCTTAGGAAACAAGGTGATACGAAAGCTCCGTTACCGGTGGCAGACTCATAGCAAGGACACTAAGACCGCAGTCAGCGACTGCCCAGGTGTTACCCACAAACTTCAGAGCTAGCAGACGGCTCAGGAGTCATTCAAGCAGCATCCTGAACACAGACAGCCTGCGGGCTTCCCCACACCTTCAAAAGGGACGGTGCAGAGGTTGAGAGCAACCTACGAGAAGGTCAAATCAAGCTGCTGTGGATTGGCTTTCAGGAAGCCCTACTCCGACTGCAAGAATAAATTTCAGTGGGGTTTCTGGTATTCCATCAGCCTCTTTGAAAATCCCAAAGTGCACAGAGAAAGTGTATCCTAAGGCTGCCACACTTCTCCTTATCCGAGTCTTCTTGGAGTTCACACCTTCTGTATCAAACTTAACCAGTCTCTCTCATGCATAGGCAAAAATACCTTCTTGGAGCTTTCTCTAACCTCAGCCACTACAGAAACCTCAAAATCCGTCATTAACAGTAAATCCAAAAGGATCTTCTTCACCTCTCACATTCCAAACCTTCCCTGGAGCTCGGCTGTGTTCAGTGGCCAAACCAACCTACGGAGCTGACCTCTGCTGTGCAGTGGACATCATTTATCAGAGTAGCCTCTCAAAGAAAAAATAATTCACCCAATTCCCTTCCACAACTGGAGCACGGCGTCCCCACGCAGCCCCGTTACATGACAGCTATGCTTTATTACACATCAGCTCACCGAGGCGCTGGCGTTTGCAGCTCTCGAGGGAAGAGGGGCAGCGGGAAGGTAGGATGGAGGACCAGGTCTCGGGGGAACCGCCACACATTTTTTAACGTAATCTGGGACATGTCACTCTGTAACTGAGTTCTTTACCAGTAAAATGGTGTATTCATTCAAGAAAAGAGATTAGAGGTTTGACAGATAATAAATTTGCTGAGGAACTGAGTTTTAAAGAGATGTAACTGAACGGCAGATGAACTTGGCAAATGGTTGTTACTGAAGCAAAGAGGGTGAGGGGAGGGAAGGTTGCTGCTAGGAGGGAAACCTAAAAAAAGCGTTCAAGATATCGCATTTCAGGACACTGTTAAAATGAAAGGCCTCATTTTGGAAAGGATGAAGTCTATCCCTTCAATATTTTCAAAAAGAAACTTTATGGCTTTTCAGTTTGAAGTGTTTTGTTTTTTCTCACATTATGTGTCACTTAAATTAAGAGGAAAGAGGAAAAGCAGGAGTTAAATAACCCCAAATCGAAACAGAATGTTTTCTTTTGGATCTAACCGGACATTTCAGGTTGACCCGAAATGAAAGTTTTGTGGTTTTCATTTCGCTGAAAAAACTGAAAACAAAAATATCGGTCTCAAACTGACATGAACCGTTTCCCCCCACACCTCCTGCCTTGAAACCCGTCTTCGGTTTCTCGGCTAGCAGAAAAGACCAGTAATTCTCACATGTTATTGCCCGATTTCTCGCGCCGTTCATCCAGCTGGTGACACACAGCCTAGGCTGTTGGGACCCTCGACCACGTGTCTGTAAAGCGTTTCCCATGGGGGGATCCTATGCCACGCGCCATCTCTCTGCTTTTCCCAAATGCTCAGAAATATGAGCATCTAATGATGGGAGACCCCCTCCTGCCCCGTGCCCCCCGTGGGGATCCCCTGCAGGTTGCACCGTGGGAGCATCCGAGCCCCCCGCAGCCGAGAGGAACCTCCGCGTCCTCCGCTCCCTGCACTCAAATCATTTCCTTGCCCTACTTTCTACTTGTTTGGGGTTTTGTTTTTTTTTTTCCTCCCAGAGAAATTATTTATCGTAGGGATTGCCAGCGCTTAATAAACATCCCTCCAAGAATAAATTTGTTTATCTAAGGTATTTTATTATGCTGCCTCAGATAAAAGAGAGGGGGAAAAAAGAAATCCTCCCCAGAATATTTTCGACTGTGCAAACAGTGGAAGAGCAGCGTCCTTGAGCACAATTTTCAAAGGGGAGGTTTGTCAGAAGCCATTTCAGCTGTTAAGGAATGAGTTATCTTCCAAATGAACAAAAAGAGGTGGCGGCGTAGGCCCTGGCAGTTGATCCAGTGTGACAGAGACAGATTTAGGAACCTCAAAGCATTTTGTTCCAGGGGCTGCGCTGGTTGTCCTCCTGTTTCACCTTCTGTTGTCACCCAGGCTCGGTGGCGGGGGGAGGGAGGCGGGAACATTTTAAATTCAGGTTGCACAGGTTCAAGTAGCAACACAAGACAGCAGGTCGTGGAAAATCAGGACTTCTGTCACTCAATCCCGCGGCGGTTTCTGCCTCTGCCTCGTCCCCCTCCTTTCGCTGGTGTAGGAGGCTCTGTCTCTGTGCTGATGAGCAACGCACGAGCTAGCAGATCCGCTGCACCAGTCGGGCTCCCCACGCCACAAAGTCATCGAGAAACACCAGCTGGGTCCCTGGCAAGAGCAGCCCTGGGCTGTGCGAAGAGATAATGCAGCAAAAGGAATGCTTATTAGAAGCAGGAAGCCTGGCAGTAGGATTTCTCATCCCAAACACCAGGTTTGCAGCAGTATAAATAATGCATCTCAATTGCCAGCATCCTGGAAATTAGTTAAAGTAGGTTGGGGGGGGGGGGGAAGAAAAAAAAAGAAAAATCACACTCCAATGCTCTCCATTCAAAAGGAGTTAGCTGCTCGTAATGGGCCAGTATGGAAAGAGGGAACAGCAATTAAAAACCCCATCTTTTGGTGCATGAGACTGTCCTAGAAAGAGACAGAATATTTTCCAAGTTGCTGGACCCAGCCCTTCAGGTTCTCGCCCAAACTGCATGGCGTTGCCCTGCCTGTCACACGTATGGCAAATCCTGTACCTTGGGTCCGAGCAGGTCACCCAAACGGCTCTCCCTCCAAGACGACACCTGGAAAGCTGCTGCCCACAGCTCCCAGGGCTCCGGCGCCTGCTCAGGGACGGGGCAGCGCTGGCCCATTTCCCTGAGGATCCACATCACCCCCAGCGGGCAGAGCCATGCCTCGGGTGCTCAAACCACTCACGAGTCACAGTTAGGGAGCAGGAGGTGGTCTTCCCAAGCTCTGAAAAGTCTTCGCTGAATTGGTGCTTTCAGCCTCCAGAGTTTTGAAAATTGGCCAGAATTGGCCACTTTTCCCCGTGGTAACTGAAGGGGGGGAGAGTCCTCGGCTGCTGCTCTCACCATAGCAGCCCCCCCAGGGGACTCCTGGCCCCATCCAGCATTGCACACCAAAGCCAAAACCCAAGATGCCGGCAGCAGGCAGGGAAACTGCCCTTGCTCAGCTGGAAGGCCCAGCTGAAGCAGGAGCTGGCAGGAGCAGTCCTGCGGGCACAGGGGAACGCAGCCGGCAGCAGCACACCGCCACAGAAATGCGAAGGGCAGGCGTGAAACGCGCCAAACGCTCACTACCTTCAGTGTTCTCCATCCATTTCATCTTTGTTTTGGGTGATGGGATTTGCCACTGAAGCGTTCAACGCCCCAACATCGCTGCTAGGAACCTGCTTTACTGTCTGCGTGTTGTTGCTTGAGTACAACCAACCTACAGCCTAAGCAAAAACAATTACGATGGAGCCTTTTGAATTCCCTATCTTCACCCAACAGCAACCTGAGCACTGTAGATATAATCAGCGTGCTGGAGGCCAGCGGCTCTCTCTGACTAGTCAAAAGCAATTTCATTACCAGCAGCAATTCAAGCAATGAGTCGTCCCCTTCAGATCTATCCAAATTCCAGCTCCCATTGAACCCCCCCCTCCCTCGGCTGCAATCTTCTCCCTAATCTAATAATAATTCCACCAGCAATAAAACACAGCCACGCTGGTAGAATGCTTCCTTGCTAAAACGCCTCTGCGCACATCAGCGATGGTCTCTGGGAAACCGTTACAGTGAAAAGAATATCCTAAAAAAAAAAATTCTGAAAAACCTGCATCTTTTTCCATTTAATTTTGATCACCATGGCTGACTTCCAGCTCCTCCGCCTGAGTGCATGGGCCTTTAGAAAACACTAGATATCATGAAAAAATGGTCCCCAAGGAAAGCTAAGCACTAAGCCAGTGGTTGTCTCAAATAATCCCCGTATGCACGCAAACATACATCTTTCTGCGTATGGCAGCAAACCTTTCGCTCCTGCTGGACCACACATATGTCTTCACAGAAGTTTTCCAGCAACGAACGCCCATCCAAACATGCAGGATACCACTGTCTGCTCCACCAGGCAAAAACACATCTTCAACACAGCGGCTGGTAGATCTGTCAGCATTACAGGAATTAAAAGCTCTGACTCCATCGCAGCTGGGGCCTCCAGAGACTAAAACTCCTTATAGCATGGGAAGCAATTTGACTCAGAAAATACAGAAACATCCCCATCTGGCTTCCTGTCTATCCTGACCCAAACGTTGGATGCCATTCAAAAACACATCAGGGATCCAGAAAACTGCTGGAGCTGCCTCTTTGACATTGAAACAAAGCATCCATTCAAAACATGGCACTTCTAGTGCCGATCCTGGGAAATAAAACGTTTTCCCTGTTACTTCTAGAGGATAAAGTTCCCTGAAAAACAAATGGGACCCAGGGAGCTTTTTATTTAAATGAGAAACCTATGTTTTTCCTCTTCAAAAACGGAAAGATTGAGCATAAGAAAGGAGAGGCGATGTGTCACACCTCGTCGGCAAGGCAGAGTATCTTTCTCCCAGACTGAGTTATGACCACTTTGGCTTTTTCCCTGGCTGTAGGTGTTCACTAGATCCCAAACCTTTTTGAAGCCAGATTAAAAGTATTAATGTTGGGAAACTCTTTTCAACTGGGTCACATCCTCTGTGGAGTTAACCCCTTCAGGCTGTACTTTGCTTAAAGACCAAGGAGCTCTTAATGAAGACTTGCTAAAAACGGGGCAAAGCCCCTCCAGGTTTTGCTGTACGTTTCCAGCCAGAAGGGAGTGAATAAGTCACGGAGTCAGAGGATGCACTCGATGCCAGAGTCAGGCAAGGGTTACGAACCAGCTTTTATATATTTTTGAAGGATAGCCAGACCCTGGCGTTAACATAAGATAAATGCTAACGAACGTGATCCACAGAACTACCTGGTCCATCAGCCACACCAAGCACACCAACATGAGGCATCACAGGCACTGGTGCAAACCAGCAGCAAAAATACTAACTAGAATACCAAAACCCCTATGTATACAGCTAAAGAGAAGCACCTGATTTAGCCCTTCAGCTGACTCAAGCCCCATAAGACTAGCAAGGCAAAGGCATGTTTTAGGATGTATTTACTAACTTCCCTAGATATTTAGATTAGTCCTCAACACGCTGCACTTGATACCCTCCAAGTGAGGCTGCTCCTCATTTTGTATGGTTTGCATCACGAGGCAGAGCTCCCTGAACTAAAATGAAATCCACACAGAGTGCTCTGCAGTCTTCTCTCCCAGGGGGTTTCTGCTGGGACGGGGGCTTTGCCTGTGTCTCATTTTTGGATGGCACTCAGCATAGTGAAGCCTTTTCCAAACTGGAGCTTTTCCTGGGCTGGAAAGCACCTGGATTGCATCTCAGGAGGCTGCATTCAGCTCCTGGTTATGCCAAGCCTCCCAGGTGGCCCTGAGTTATTTTACATCTATGTTACTTCTCTGTAAAATAGCAGTAATAGCTCCTCCCGTGTCCTTTGCCCATTTCTGTTAAGACTGAGCTGTGCATGGCAAAGAGCTTCTCTTGCAATGGGTAGTTACAGCGTCTGGAATAACTCACCTTCCCCACTTCTGTTGAGATGCTTTTAAGATAAAACTGAATCACAGCAGCATAACCAGAGTTCATTTTCCACTTAAAAGAGAAGTAGCTCATCACGATACAGTAAAGCTTTGTAATGAATGTGCTTCCTATGCTATTTTATAAAATCAGTGTTCAGGGAAATTCATATCATAATAAATACACGTGTTAAAATGCCATTTATACGTTACTTTGTGACAAGTCCGAAAGCAGAGATTCTAGGATTGGGATCAGACACGTTTCATAGCGTGGACTACATTTAATGGAGTTGTAATCAGAAGATAATTTTGTGGGGTTTGGAAGAGAATGTGGCTTACCTCCTACAGGTAAAGCAGAAACAAAACCAGCTTAGTTGGACTGCGCTCACCGTTGCCAAACAGCCACCATGAGCTGAGCAGGCTCTCTGAAGTTTTTTCCCTTATTTGCTTAGGGAGCCTGGTCTGAATTTTTGATTTACAGTGGTCAAGGGCAGATTTTTTTGCTTAAGCAGAACAAATAAAGCAGTAATCCGAAAATTGCTCAGTGAGTAGAGTCTCACAGTCAGCAGAGGTGTAGGATTGCTCCTCGTTCGCTGCAGACCGGTTGCCTTACGTGCCCCTACAGTGCTCCGCATTGAGTACAGTAATTACACCGCTTCCTTCCAGCTGGGACTCGGGCCAAAGACATTTTCCCAAGTAACAATGCCTTCTCTATTCGCCCTCTTCAGAACAGAATAGCATTGTTTGTTTTAAGTGGGCTTCCAGCCAGAAGGAGGTCAATCATAACAAAGCGCTGACATTAAGATAAAGGCTAAAACTATGCTTTAGGAAAAGTATCCAACTCTTGACAGTTGGCACTTGAGTGACAAGTTTGCACTGGGGCGTTTCATGTACTTAGCTTTTGTAATGTGGGTAGCGTTCGATTTCACATTTGTGTTTGTTTACTGCAAACCACAGAATCACCTCCAGGTTTTCTCAATTTTCTCCTAAGGAAAATACAATGTTCTATTGCAATTAAGTAAACAAAGTTGGTTTTAACATACACTTTAAAAAAAAACATTGGTTTTGAAGCCCGCCAGTGGCTCGGCTTGTTTACAGTTCGCGGTCTCAGGCATTTTCCCTGTGGTTCTCTATATGGTAATTTTGCTGTAGAAAATAGCTGGCATTGTCTAAGTCTCCTTTTTTGGTGATGTTTTCAAGGAAAGCGCTCTCCGATACAGCTGTAAGGGTGAGACTGTCTTTCCAGCTATCGCTCACCTACAGATTAATACCGCTTCTTTTATTTCTATTTTTCTTCCCTAAAACGTCCCCCCTTGGCGTTTGGTCTGAATCACCCCTCGTGTTTCCCCTCTGTGCTTCGGCACACGCTGCTGCGCCAGCAGTTCCCCACCAAGTCCCTGCGACCTCGCTAGCATCCTCTAGAGCACCTGCTTCAAGTTTTGCTGTGTCTCATCTTTCAGTCTCTCCATAACTGAGCGGTTTTTTTGTTCTTTCCGTGTCAGATTAGATAACCCTTCTTGGTTAATTTTCCATCCACTCTAATATAACGGGTTTCAAATTGAGATCCAAGAGGGGAGGGCAGTTAGGTGTTTAAGACCCTAGACTGGAGCTGGGGAGATTCATAGTCTCTACTTTCTTGTCTAACCTTATGCGTGTCACTCGGCGACACCATGCTTCCATTCCCATCTATAAAAGAGGACAATCCTTTCATTTATTCCATTTTTTTTCTTTTTTCTTTCTTGGCTATTTAGAAGGTAGGGGTTATACAAAGCCCCGCACAGTGGAGCCCCAGGGTGATCTGGGGTTTCCAGCTGCTAGTGTAATAAAACTAACACAGCCCACTTGCCTCCTGCATCCTTCCACTGATGTTATGTAGCAGCTATGCTCTCTGATAAACACTCTTGCAGACAGACGGAGCCTGCGTCGAGTTAAAACATCGACGAAGAACGCCTTCACTGGTTACCACGTTGCCACTGCCCTCCAATTGCCAAAAGGGCTTATATGAAGAATGAGTACATATTTTTGAAAGACAAGAAGATTTTGTGACACACAACATCCAGGCCAAATATTTAATATATGCCTCAGGCAGAAATTCCTCCATCGCCTCTCGTATAACCCACATTTAAGTACTCCCTACGCGCTACATCGTCTAACTAATTTTTCCCTCCACCGCCAGTAAAGGAAGAATTAATACCTCGACGTTACAGTCGAAGACACACTGAGACCCAGACTGCTAAAAAGTTTAGGGGCAAAGTCCTGCTGATGTCAAGTCTCTTGCCCAAGAGCTGCAGCTAAGCGAGAAAATGATAACAGCTCGCAGGAGTCCCCCGGGCTGCCGCTGCATGGGCATCTCTCCTGCCCCTCGGTAGTTCTCGCTTGAAATATTTCAGGGTCCAGTACTCAAACCAAAGGTGTTAAGGAGAGAGAGGTACTGCTTCTCATTACGACAAGACAGGAGAAAACAAACAAACTTCCAGGCACCGAGCCTGTTCAGACCTGTCAGATAAAGACATTTTTGTGAGCTTGTCAGGTTTTGGTAACTGCTGTCGGCTGATTTAATGCAGGACGGTATGTTCCCCCACAAACCTCACATCTCTCATATCCTTAAACCACTCTACTAGTAATTCATTTTTAATAATTTATTCCTCCCCCTTCCTGGAAATCTAGAAATACATTAAAATATTCATTTAAAGTATGTCTGTTGAGGGAGGAGGGAAGAGAGGAGAGGATGAACACGTGTGCACTAGGGACATCAGACACCACTGGGAACTGCAGTCTTGGGAGAATTGCACTTTTCTGTCTTGCATCCATCTTTCACCAGCCGCATCATTATCATCAACAGCCTTTGCACCGCCGCGCTGCCAACGCTCACCGCTCTCTGCTCACTTCCAAGCAGACTCAGATCCTCATCACAGAAGTCACCCTCGTACTAACCGAAAGCCCTATTGACAGCATGTGCCACATACGATCTGGAGAAATTAAATCACCCTTCGTCTCTGCGCACGGATCCTTCCAGAGGCCGGGCAGGAGAGCGTTAACGAGGTTGTATGTGATGCCTGGGATAACCGCAGGTCGCGGCACACCGCGCGTCGTCTGCTGGCGTTAGTCTCTAAGCTAGTTAAACTGGTTTCATTTGTCAGGACTAAAATTAACTCACGCACACTCTCAACGTTATCTTAATTTGCTAAATTCCACAGTTCAACCTAGATTATCCAAACTTCAATTATCCAGAACTCCCTGGTATTCAAAACAGGGTTAAGTCTCTTGACATCCGTTAAGTACATTGAAAATTCCCTCCGTTATCAGAGACCTCATTTATATGAACATATTCCATCTCCCCGATGGTTTTTATATAATTGAGACTGAATGTCAGTAAGGTTTTGATTTCAGGATATTTTGACTGATAATTGAAATTTCCACAGATAGCAATTATTTCACTTTTTTTTTTTTTGCCTTTTTTTTTTTCTGACCTGAGAAATCCATTTTATTAAACGTTCAAATTCTGACTAAAAACTCCTTTTGACACCCCACCAGGCACTTCCAGACCTTCAACATCACCTGATAGCAACACACTGCGTTGCAGGAGCTCCTCGAGGCCCTAAGCGAGCTCGGGGTGAAGCACAGAGGAAGACGATGCCCTGAGGGATTCCTCAAGTGCTCCTCCACTGCGCAGCGAGATGAGAGTTAGAGGTGGGCTCAGATCGATCGCAAAATTTAGTCGTACTCAAGCTCAGTCTAACTGCCTGATTGTACCTTGAAGCACACATAACAATTTTAGCTAAGCACCAAGGACGTAGTTAAGGTCTCAAACGTAGGTTTGATAATTGAATCTCAACCCCTGGAATATACGGCCAGTGCCCTGCCAAAGACCACTCTTCTCTATGCTGAACTGAGATGCTACTCCGTGTGAGCAGAGGGTACTGTCCAACTCCTGCGTCGCATTCTCTGCAGGATGCCAAAACAATTTTTCTGCAGCTAAATGTGGACAGAGTCCACTGCTGTGCTTTTGACCAGCGAGACAAATTTCACTGGATATATATCAAAATGTGTCCAAAGCTAAAATCAACAGCAAAAAAAAAAAAATCAATTAATATGAAATTCAAATACTTATGAAATACGAGGCTTACATAAATATTGCAAATCAACTACTTTGTATTACAACTTATTAAAATTTACATTCCATACTTATTTAATTAAAATCAGATACACTGCAATCAGTATAGGGAATGCAAAGCGTATATTTTGCACAAAACTCAAATGTTTTCAGCTGGTTTAGCATTTCACTGTTGCAAACGATTTGCATAATGTATGAACTGGAGATATTGATGTGGTGAGCACGTCCCTGGCAGGACTCATCTGTGAATGTGAATTCTGGAGCCACTAGCAAAGAGCAGAGCACGTCGTTCACTGACCTACCCCTGCTCCTCACGTGTGATGCCACCAGGCCTGGAACGGACCTGCAGAGCTGTGAGTGAGCACGATGGCAATGCTGGGGAAGGGTTACGTGCAGGTTTGAGGAACACCAGCTCTTCACCATTTCCTCGCCTACATCCCTAGGAAGGAACGGGTGCTGTATGGATCTACCAGAATTAGAACGGGCGCTCCCTCTCAAACTGGCTCATGATTATGCAGACAGATGTCTTTCTTCATAACATATCATACAGTCTTTTTAGGTTTCCAAAGCTCTAAGCACACCAGCTGTATGTCTCTGAGTGAACAGAAAGGCAGTTTGACTTGTAACACACAGAATGTGGTACAAAGACCTCACACGTGGTACGATGCTGTCCTGTAGCCATTCAAGGGATTAGGCTGTACCTCTGGTCATCACGCACACGGTTTGAGCGAGCCCACTAGGTACACACCACACGAAGAGGCTGGGGAGGATCACAACGTTGCATGGGAGCTATAATGAAACGCTTCAATACACTTTATAAACTATTGATATAAGGAAGCATAATCTGAAGTGCTAACAGATAACTAATGGCTGCACTAATAAATTCCTAGTCAAAGTTCCTAGACAGGTCACAAGGCAGAAGATGCAAGAGGTTGCCCATCAATATTCCTTTGCCCTTACCTGCAACACCTGCTCCTGATGCTTAGAGCACACGCGTTGCCTTATCCGTAAACGTTACCATTCCTTCCTCACTGGATCCTTTAGGAGTGAGCTTAAGCATTCGGTGAGCAAAAGATTGCCTTAATCATTGGGATGGAACTGTGCTCTGGAAACTGCTTTTTTTTTTTATTGCATGCTGTGTGCATGAAAAACATGTTCCACAGCAAACTGAACTATAGCTCCAAACCGTAATTCGTATGCCTAAACATACACATCTGTGTACCATTTAACTAACTGCTAGTTTTAGCAGAAGCAACACAGTATTAGGATAGAAGAGCTGGTAAGAGAAGGGACTGGTACCTCAGCATGAAATGATCTGATGTGCAGAGCACAGATCGGAGGCGATTGCACAACGTGACATAATATGTCACCACCCCTCTCATCCTGATGCTCGTTATTTGTTTGTCCTCTATCCAGGTTGAGAAGGGACGCAAAGAGCAGAGAAGGGACGCTGTGCAATCCATGAACAGCCTGGGCTATCGTTCAGCTCACAGCTATTCCAGTTGATATGAAGTTAGTACCCAATGACAACCACAAAAATGTCCTCGTTAGCAGTGTCCCAGAAGATGGATATTCTTTTTGCTCACAAAATCTTTCGTTAAAAATGGCTGCCTCGTCTAGGCAAAGAGCCTTGGGATAGTAAATCTGCTTGCACTGTGGGAGGACAGCTCATCCTTCAGTATTAAAAAAAAAGAGAAGAACAAAATGTAGGGACGAGAAAGGAAGCAATAAAAGTAGAATATTAACAGCAACAATAAAAACCAGACAAGGAAGGTTGAAAAGGTCTCATGAGGGACCCAAGCCCAGGAAGTTTTGGGAAGGAGAAAAAAGGACCGGCTGTGCTCTTGTAACAACCAGATCCCTCTCGAACATTGAGTCAACCAACATCAGAAGAGACAAACCACAACACGTCCTGCTTCTTGGGCTTTAGATAGAAAGCTGCCTTCGGGCATCTTCTGTAGATTTGTCTAATCATTGTATTTCTTATGCTTTAAATAAAACCAAGACATATTCAGAAATTCTGGGAAGGTCCATGAAAAGGATCCCAGAGCTACACCTGCAAATTTACTTCTTCAGAAGTATTTCAGAAGGTGTGTGTTTTGGTGTTATCCTGTGGAGTCAAACCTGGACCTCTGAGAGGAGGAAGCACCAGAAGGCAAGTTCTTGTGAAGTTCTAGCAGCCGAGAATCCAGACTTCTGCCTTCATCATGTACCCAAAGTCACAAATTTCTAAAAAGTAAGTGATACAGAGAAGAGAACTTTCCTAAATTTGCACATTTCAGACGACATGAGACACTCATTACTCACAGGGGGAAAAAAGCCTTCTGGATTATTTTCAAGACGTGGTGTCAGGAGGGGAATCCCAGTCTGTCCCTTTGAACTGGAAAACACCCTTGCACTCAATAGCACTTGACTAGAGAAAGAATCACAGAAACAGATCCTGGCAGACAGCAAATCTGGTTTGGATACAAATTACACAGCAGGGCGGCCGGGGAGGAAGGGATACTTTCCTCCACCTTCGGTCAGTCTTCAACACGTTGCCCTGATAAAAGTAAAATATATCTTGAATTGCCTGCTTTCATAGGCTTTATCAAGCCAAGTTATTTTCCGCCAATCCGCAGCTGCACCAGCAGGAAGCGAGCAGCTCTCCTCACCGGCCCCATGTGCATGCCTACAGTAACCACATTAACCGCAAAGCATGTTTTTATCTTGTTAAGCCGCTAAGCTCTGAAGTGTTCCGTTTAGCATGGTAATAACAAGGCTGAGTGATAAAGCTTTTAGTGGGTAGAGAAATACCAGCCAAGATCTCCTGTGAAGGGGACATGCAGTTTGTTTTCTTTACACGGATTCTTCTGGACATGCCAGCACAGAAATAAATCAAATTCCATACGCTAGATAACACCCTGGCTATGAGACAGACCAACAAAAGCTGGGAATTCAGCATTAAAGAGATGCTGTTAAGCAATTTAGGCCAAGAAGTTGACCTGTCAAACCTGATAAGGAACGTCATCTAGATATTAACCAACCAATAAAATAAACCGCACTATTTAGGTACTCGGATGTTTTTAAATAGAGCGAATATATTGTCGGTATCTGCAGAAATAAGTTATTTTTTTCCTGTTTTGGTTCTGCATGAGTAGTCCCCTAACGAAAATAGAGCAGTAAGCGCACCCACCCAATGTTCTGCCCCCCACCCTGCTCTCTGCCACGTGCACAAAACAGTCATTCCATCCACCCAAAATACCCTCATCACTCAAATTAGGAGACTGGTCAAGACCCTCTTACTACAAGGGTCTTGTAAGGGTCACGTAAAGAGTTCAGGGCTTGAATAAGTGGCAGTGGTGCCGCTGCCCTTCCCGGCACTTGGGCAATCCACATCAGTCCTCCGACCCTCGGCTCCTCCTGGCTCCCAAAGATCCACCTCCACTTTTCTGTTCTCTCTAACAATGCTGGAGCAGGTTGTTCTTCAGGATTCAGATCTTTCCACTGGTCTCATCAATGTAAACTGCTTCTCATTTTTTGAGCTCAGGCCTCACTGATTGGAAAGTCCCATTATAGATCAAAGCTGATGCTCATTTGCAACCCAATTTAAACTAATGGAAAGTTATTCAAATATCTACAGCTGACAGAAACCAGACTTTAATCACTTCTATTGCTATCGCACCCCTCCACTTCAACTAGCCTGCTTCATCCCAAGGCAACCGCGCTCAGACAGCTGTAGATCAGTGGTTCATTTTTCACCACCACACATTTGAGCTCTCTCCCCAAAAGGTAGTTTCACGTCTAACAGTCTGTTCATGACCATGTCCTGCACTCACCGAGCAGTTTCAAACGAAGTTAAAAAGGACAATTTTCGTAGCGTTTCTTTCTTTTGATCACTTGCAATAGAAAATCAAGTTAACGAGAAAAAAAAAAAAAACCCTCACAGAAAAGGTAGAGCTCTGGTTGCCAGCTCCTAATCCTTACAAACCATGCGATTAGTGCTCCTCCAGGCTGCTGCCAAACAGGATCCAAACCAGCCATGTGCATGAAAAGACCGAGCCCACCGTCAGCCTGCTGTTAGTGATGGGATGGCGGGCGCAGCGCCTGCGCCACACAAAGGTCTCACGAATATTCCCCTTGGCAAAGACCCTTTTATTTTGCAGAGTGGAGGTCTGAGGACCATGACGGTCCCAAAAGATGCACAGTCTTGCTTCACATTCCTGCTGCAGATTGAGTAAGGAATAAGATCTTTAAGAGCGGAGCTCTTAGCAGTTGGGATCAGCTCCAGGTAGTCTGCATTTTGGTTCGTTATTTGAACACCTCGCTCTCTTGTCACAAACAGCAGCATCAGTTGCTAATTTGCAGATAACTGTTCCGGTTGCAGAAGTCAATGCACTCCACCTCCAATATCATTGGCCTCTGCCTTTAAGATAAGAGAAACTATTAATTTTCTTTTTTTTTTTAAGACTGTGAAACAGTCTTTTGGAGACATAAATTACCCCACTTCTGCCTTGCCAGCTTTCTGTTCAACGCAGTGTTGCAGCAAGGCACGTTTCCTCTGTAGCTCTACTCCTGCAGAAAACAGAAGTTCAAACAACAAAATGGGGGAAATACCTTCAGATTTAAATTAACCATGTTCTCCCGCAGACGGCAGAGCTCTCGTCAAGTACGTGGCCTACTGCTTGCCTGAACTTGCTTCCCAGAAGTAGAAGCTCTGCAATACCAGAGAGTGAGGCTTATAAATTCGCTATTTGCATCCTTAGAGGCCAGGAACAAAGGAACTGAGACCTGATGTCAACAGCTACACCTGTCCCCACAGATAGCATACGCGGATCTGCAGCGTGTTATTCCTACAAAGAGTGTGAGGTACGTGGTGGGAAACTGGAGTTCACATAGTGGGGACTTAAGAAAATTAGGTCTCCCAGCATAGGCTTATTCATGTACGTGTTTCTGCCCGATGCTTTTCCAGACTTTACAAAACCAGGAGGTTTTACAGCCCCCAGCAGTCTGCCTGCCAAGACAACTGCCCATTCTGCCCATGCTCAGTGCTGCCTCTGAATGGCAGGGACAGACCAGAAGGAACAAAAAGGGAAAACAGAAGAACATCAAGCAGATCACCAAAGCCAGGCTCCTGCTGCAAACACATGCCTTAAAATTGTCATGACTCTTCAAAGAGTAGCAAATCTGGGGCATGCTCCACACCAAACGATGGTGGAGAAAGGCCTGGGGACATCACCACTCTCCGCCATGCTGGACCAAGGGTTTGGCTGCTTTGCAAATCAACAGGATGAAAACACTCAGAAGGGTCAAGTGCCTTCATCTTGTTTGTCAAGTGCCATAGGATCTTTGGCTCAAAGCAAAGGGTGGGATGCAAAGAACAAAAATAGCAGAGAATAAACTAGGATTTTGAAATTTTTTTTTTTTTAAAGGGGAATTGGGGCCCACAATTCAGAAACCCATCAATGCCGCTGCCCCTCGGAGCTGTAGGCACTTGTCTGGGAGAGCAGCAGCTGGTGTCGAACTCGCTAAGCTTGAATTATCGCAGTCTGATCAGAGATTAGGCTGGATAACAGCTCAAAGCCGTATTTGCCTATTAGCGCTCACAAGGGGCTGCATCTCTCCAAACAGCTCCGTATGGCGTGGCTGGTACCTTAGCTGCAGACAGCCACGGATTAAACCCTGCAGAGTCCACTCAGCTACCTAGGAGATACTTTAATCTCTAAGAAAACTGAGTAAGCACTTGGAGCGACAGCAAGAGAAGCCTGCGAGCTCGGGGTCTGCAAGGGGAGCTTTCAGGCCACCATCCAGACGCAGCCGTGGGTTTCCGTGCAGAAGCAGGCAGGCTCCATCCTGCTGCAAGCCAGCTGGGTGAGGAAATGAATCTCCTCTGTCTTTAACAAGCACAAAGAGTGGAAGTGATTTCCAGCCTCCCCCCTTCCTAATTCCCCCTGCAAAACTGGAACTAGAAAAATAAAGCAAGCCACCGATCAGCACACCAGCAATCCTCTGCTGCAGCAGCTCTGAGCCACTTCTTCTGCATGCGAGGAGCTGAGCAGGAACATGGCAGCCCACTGCAAACCACCCCACGGTGACCTCTTCGCCTACACCAATGAGTAGATTTGCAGGTGTCTCAGCTCGTTCTTCACACTCACTACCGCTCCGTTCAAACACCATTTAGCAAACTGTGCCAGGCTCCTCCTGCTCACCCAACAGATCTCGCAGCACCCTGACTCCACGCTCATTGAGTTTGGTGCGGAGGCAAACACGTGGTGACCAAGTTCTGGACCACAGTCTCTTCCCTGATTCCCAGTGCCTGACGTTTCTAGTAGTTTTATTAACCAGCTCTCTTTGCATGTATCTTTTTAATTTCATTCCCCACAAATATTATTGTTTCCATTCCCTTACTATTCTTCTCCATCCAGTTATCTCCACATCACATATTTACTCTTTCTGACTTTGCCACCTTGCACCCTTTCTTCTCGACGTTCTTCCAAGCGTACGCTGCTCTTCCCGAGGCTGTATTTTAAAAAGCTGTGAGTTACTACCAGTAGCCCATGCTGAAGCTGCAGAGGAGTTTACTGCCATCACCTAGTGAGTGGCTGACAGCAGGTGACAGACAGAAGACACTCTGCAGGTCTCCAGCATGGTTCCACTCCAACCCCTGTCCAGACCGACACTACCCACTTAGGCTGGGAGAGCTTACGGAGCAAGGGAACACATTCATCAGCCTGCAGAAACAGCAGCAACAGACACTCCCGTCTCACATTCCCCCTTCATAAATGACACCTTGAAGCTTTCTGCCCCCTCTATGAACGAGCGAAGGGGCTGAGGCAACGGTCAGTAACCACCCCTCCATTACCTGCAGCGGGTTTGGATAAGGACTGCCCTGAAATAACAACCAGAAAGTGAGTAAAACCCCTGGGTACATTATAAATTCTTAGGCAAACAGTAACTTTACAAACAGACTGCAGAAGAACATTTCAGCGCCTGCAACTTATGAGGCAGATATTCCATTATTCTCTTTTTCATAATATTTTAACTCCCATTTAAGCTCACTAGAATGCCTATCCCGCCAACGCAAAGCTCAGAAACAAAGGAAATAAGCAGTTAAGTCAGTCAAGCCCCAGCTCCCATCCAGTCACCAGTTCCCTATCGTAACCTCAATTGCCTCCCTCTCACCACCCACAGCCCACATCTCCCCACCCGCGCCCCGAGGAGCCGGCACGCTCGCGTTGTTCCCCTCGCAATCACCGCTTGTCACTGCCGCTTAGGTGCGAAGGGGTTGATGTGGCTTTCTTCAATTAGGCTGGAGAAAATTAGGGTGGCCTCATACGAGGGAGACACAGAGCTAGGGTTACTGCTCAGGTTTCCCCTGCTGGGGATGGGGTAGGGCTGGATGTGGATCGCTCCAAGAGCTTCAGGAAAACCTCCAGGTTCAGTATGTGAAGTCCACCAGGAACTTCAGCCTGAAAGTAACCTTAAACCTGCGATTTTGGCTTGGTCTTTTTGCGATGGCTGGGCTGCTGCAATCCAGTGGCAGTCTGCAGGTGTTCAGCTGCTAACTCTTTTAAAAATATGAGTGTCTGGTGGGCATGGATGTCATGGTTGAAGCCTTGCACAAATCAAGCGCTCGGCTAAACCTCAAGGGACTAGCACACGGCAGGGCACTGTGGATTCAAGAATGAAGACAGCAACAGAGAGTGGAGAGAAGGGAAGAGCGGAGGAGAAATTAAGATCTTGGGCATTAAGATTTGACTAACTGGATGAGACAGGATTATTAAAAAAGGGGGATGGGAAGGCAGGGAGAAGCAGACAGCTCTCCCTAACCTGCCCCATCCTGCCATTAACATTTAAATTAAAATGATGAATTACTGAAATAGCCATGGTCAAGGCCTCTGTACCCTCCCCCATCGTAAGTACCATGATGCATTGTCATGTGCAAACAGCTCCTTCGCCAGACACCAAAAGGCTCTTAATAATGGATATTACACTTCTGCAATGATCGCAGTGGAAAGCACCCAAAATTACCAGCTTTCTTTGCAGAGTAATTTGTTATTTTAATGCTGTCAACCTGCAGAAATAGATTTATTGTTATTAATAATAGTGATTTGCCACATTTTGCTGGTTAAATTACAGTGCTGTATAGTTAGTTCCACAATAAAGGACTGGAAGTGTGCCAGGAGATTGCTCATAGCTCAGTGTAACAGCAGTTGGCACTCTTCCCATTAAGGCATTAAAATTTGAGTCAGAAACATAACAGATGCAAAACAAAACATGAGGTCGCTCGCGGGGATTATATAAAAACAATTAAAACAAATTAATTACCAGTTATGTTAGTGTTGCTCGGTGTACACGTAGAATGATTACAAATCCATGCAGAGGTCTTTTAAAGACCATAAAAGTCAATAAGGATCCCTGAGGGACTACGAGGGAACTTCTGGTTTCCAGCGTAGCAGTGGGTTTAGGGAGATGAAATATGGGGAGGCACAGGCTGTGGGACAGGCCCAGCCTCCCGGGAGCAGAAGCAGCTTCTGGAGGCTCCCGAGGAAAACCAGGTACAGGGTTAGGAGCGGAGAACAAGTCACAGTCCCTTGGTGCTACAGATGGTAGAGGAGCCCAGGCACACGAGGCTGCGAGCTCTTTGGGGCAGCCCTACCAAAGCACCTCAACCCCAGCTCAGAAAAGCTGAGCTGGAGCCAGTGAGATAAACCAGGGTCGAGGGGATGCTCAAGAGCAGGCAGCGGGCAGACTTCATATAAACGAGCAGCTCGTGGAAAGAGGCTGTGTTGATTTTCTCCCCGTCTTCCCCTAAGAAAGCCTGAAGGTTTCTGGTCCTTGCAGAAAACTCACTGGAAAGTCTCTATGGAGAATTCCTGTGGGGAGTCCGCCCATCACTATCCTTGTTTTCCAGCCATATGTGCCTCTCTTTGCAAAAAAGGGAAATTGTTTTTAGTATGTTAATACTCTTCATCATCACCCTGCAGTCAGGGGCAGAAGTTGCAGTTTCCTGTAGAAGCAGGGATCGACCACTGCTGAAGACCTTCTCTAAAGCCCCGCCTGTCCTCCTGCTACTTCAGAAATAAAACAGAAATTGAACCCTGAGGGCCTGAACTCCTTATACCTGTGCAGCCCCACCAACTTCAGTATTGTTGCTCCCGACAGTCACTGTCAGGTTACCCCCTCCATACTGTCCCCCCACATCCCACCTTACCAGCAGGCCAGCACGGCTCAACAGAAAACAAGTGTCAGAGCTGTTGGGCTGTCCTTTACATCCTAAACCTGCGACGTGGTTGTTATAACCCTTGCCTCCCTGAACTCAATGGGAAAAAAACTGCCTTTGAGTTTTCCATCAGTTCTTTAGCCCTTGGACAGTGTGATCTCAAATCACATCAGCCCTCTCCATCCCAGCAGCACAGGTAGAACGTGTTTTCTCAAAATGACCAATTTATCTGGCACCACAGAGTTATTTGATGTGGTCTGACCAGCAAAGTCTTAATCATTTTGCCAAATTCTAGCAGCTGAGTTTGAATAAACCGTCTCTTAAAACTAAAGAGTGTTGAACATGGTGTATACTTCTGGTTTCTCAATAGGATTCTCAAACCATTTGTCCATCCGTATGGACGCGTGCCATGGTTTTTACCTATGGGATATCTTGTCTCCCTCTTTGTGAGCGTGGGGATTATCTGCTTTTTAATACATCCAAACCTAAGCTTTTCCTTTGGAATATTAACGGGCATTTTGTGAAGATGTAAAACACAGCGTCACATCAGAAACTCCAGGCACACACAAACCAGAAAAAGTAGTAGAGAGGTACAGATTTCCTTAAGAGAACCAGGACTTTCTGGAAACAAACACACAGCGGCTGCAGCTTTCAATGATACCAAAGTTTCCAGAATTGCAAGAAGACTCCTTGGGCAGCACACGAGGTGTTACCTTTCTGGTTTGACTGTTGTTTCTACTTTTATATTACCAGGGAAAAGAAAAAGTGCACCGGTATTTTAGCATCTGACTAATGGTGTGAAAACATTATCTCACTATTACTCTCTGAGGGGTGATTTAGTTCATATTCTATCCTTCAGAAAGAAACAGTTACGGAATAATCACTCTGACTCTGCTTATTGTGCATGTATAATATCTAATATTAAAGAAATCGAATTCAGCCTCACTACAGGCCTCTCCCTCTGTCCCCCGTGTTTGCACATTCAAACAATCATTTCTTCTTATTAGCTCTTTGTTAAGCATCATTTATATGCTTGATGCAGTACAGGAGAGTACCCGGTCCCTGCCCCCAGGAGCACAGCTCTCTCTTTTCTCAAGAGGCGTAACAGCAGGCGTCAAGTGCTCACGTAAGCACCGATCCTGGGAGGTGGTCTAGATGCACTGCCAGGATTTAGGCCTAAAGCCACTTATAATCCCTTGAAGAGAGGAATAACCTGATTCCTTTCCAACACTCCACGTATTTGAATTAACCCATAGAAACCTCTTTTTCTGAATTGTTTTAATTTGCACGAATACTGGGAAGGAGGGAGGAAAAGAGGCGACATACAACTCTACGGCACATAGACCTCCAGGTGATGACAGACAGGTCAGCAAACGTCCTCCACCACCATTTGGTGGAAATGCGCCCTTTCTCCCCTGATCACATCCCTGGGGTGCAAACTAAGCAGCAAGGCAGGGAGAGACCATATTTAGTAATGAAGGAGGAAAGGTACGTTATCACCATTGGACATGGTTTAGTAGTGGATAGGTATGGTTGGACTTGATGATCTTAAAGGTCTTTTCCAACCAAATGATTCTATGCCCTCCTGCAGGACATTCAGGAAGGGAGAAGAAAGGAGACCAGAAGTGGTGGTCCCTGTCCCTCTTCTCTCCTTCATCGTGAGGAGGCCGTGGTCAGCAGACAACCTGCCTGTGCCGATTTCCCTGATGGTAGAAGGACCCACAGGGAATAAACTGTGGCTTTAACTATAGACCTTCCACTAACATTTCGCTATTTGACTTCGGAGCATTGACAGAGAGATTGGCAAAGTATTTCTCATCAATAGAGAGCACTTTCCAGCTTATTGAAACAGTTTTCCCCTAATAATTAGAAAGGCTGAACCAGTTTGGATAAAAGTAAGGCCTAACCAAGCGACTTGAGGTCTGCAATGGGAATAACGCACTTCCAGCAGGGATCGCAGTCCCTGCCCGTCGGGATGCATTAATGGGAGATGTGAGAGGGGCTCAAGAGGAGTCATGGAGATTTACGTCCCTTCTTCTCACCTGAGTAGCACAGGGCAGCTTATCACCCAGCCCCGCTCCAGACACAGCAGCACAGCACCCTTCCCTGCCCATGACATCCCTCCACATCCAGCCTTTGCCCACGAAACGTCAGCACACCGTAGCACTGACATACCCAAAGCAAACGGAGCAAGCTGGCTGCAGGAGCAGCCCTGGCAGGTCTTGAGGCAAACCCAAGAGCTTTGCTCTAACTTGCTTCTCAAGTAATAAGGAATTTGCAGGCTCTAACTCCACCCTCTTAAAAAGCAGCTGGAAGCAGTAAATATTGACGGGTATCACCAGATGTCACTGTTGTACAAAGTCATCCAAGTTGCGTTTCTTGGAGAGCACATGGTAGGCTTGAAAAGGCACCTTCGGCTTTTCCCCTCGCCTGCCCCTTGCCCTCTCCTTGCCCTCAGCAGTCCAAGAAAAGGTTCTACAAGAGGAGCAGCAGCAAAGTTTGCTCTCTGGCACGGATGGTTTTAAAGCCAGTTTCTTAAAGCAGAGGCATGCTAGGCTGTGGTTTGGGGAAGGAACCACAGTGCACCACGACAGCTTTTGTTTCAGGTCTGATATGTTTATATCGAGCTTTATTTTCTAGTTTTGTTCCAACACCTTTCTTTCTGCTGGAAGGCTAAATTGCAGGGCTGCAACCACTGCTATCAGCCAGCAAAGAGATAACAATAATTAATACTAGGTAATATTGAGCCTAGAATGTCTTCTGCATGATGCTGCCTTATTAGTTTCAGCAGGGATTCTCTGAGATAATCAAAGCCAGGATTTCAGAGTTCATTTGCTTAAAGTCTGTTTCGTACAGATTTTGATGTACTTCTAAGATGGCTCGGATATGAGCATTTGCTTCCCAATAATAAAGTATTGCTCCCTATCTGCAAGATATCTATCGGAAGAGCAGAGCAGCAGCTAGATGAGCTTAGGGTTGAACAAGATATGCACAGAGCAGCGTCCTTTCAAAAAACAAATCTGTTGAGGAAATAATTTCAGCTAAGAAAATAAACGTAACTGGCACGGCATCAGAAGAGCAGCACAATAAGGTTGATCCGTAGAGGAACACACTTGATGTTTTAAAACAAAACAGTTCTGTGCAAGGAAGTGCTCGCTTAAAATATGTGTGTGTTTTCATTCTTCAAGACACATTTAAAAACAAAAAGAAGACAAAACACACACGCACATAAAGCCCTTCAGCCCCAGCGTGCTGCTGCGGGTTTGTTACGTAGCGTTAGCTATTCCCAAGGTGACGAGTGTTATCTGCATGCGGTTTGCGCAGTAATCCAGAACCAATTATGGATAATAGTTCTTCAGCAAAGTACATTGAAAAAATAAAGAAAACATGCTGATTGACAAATACACTTCTCCACATTCAGGTCTCGTGGTGGCACAGGTTCGTCGGTTCCCTGCTCTCCCCCAGGTCATGAGCAAAAGCTGCAGCCGCCCACAGCTTGTGCCAGCAGCAGGGGCGAGAGGTGGCCCCAAGGGGACCCAGCCCCCAAGGAGGGGGGGGATGACATCGTGTCCCCCCCCAGCCTGCTGGCAATCCCCCCCAGCCCACCGAGGAGCGCAGGTGCTGGTGTCTTGCCGACGAGAGGGTGATGTCAGGGAAGATGGGGATAGCTGGTCCCCACCGCTGCCACCGGGGCACTGGCCAGAGAGGCTCGTCAAGTTACTCCTAGGGCAAGCATTAATGGCGATTAGCCAGGCCTCTGCTTTGCACTATCAAGGCTTTCAAAAGACGGCTCTTTCTGCCACAATCCTGCTGGGAAATCGTCGGCAAATTTTGCCTTTGGCACCACGTAGCCCATACAGTCAAGTACATTTGTGGCTAAAGGCAACTGCTAACGAACCTTCAGTGATTGTCAGCCCTGGCACATCGGCTGCGCCGGGGCACGCGCACGCTCCACACCTCTCACTAACAACAAGTTGTACCAGCGTAGGACTCATCCTCCTCCCCGCAGCCGGGCCATCAGGGATGCACGCACCCATTTGCTAAGGCCACGCCGCAGGTACCCCGGCAGCGGCTGGGTCCCGCGCCTTGCTCCGGCACAGGTACGGCACCCACCACCGCACCGCCGCTGTCTGCTGCTGGTTCTGCGCGACCACGTCGACACGCAGCCACCGACCGAGAGACAGGATTCGCTTCATCCGAAGATCACAGCATCTGAGCTGTGCTGGTTTGATACCTTCAGTACAGATCGACATTAACACGAGCCGTCCCCTCTCCTCACAGCTGTGTTTTCCCAACATTAGGCTATTTTACCCCACTCCTCATTTCACAAATGTAGAGCAATTTTTTATTACTCATCAGCTTCCAATTTGGCTCAGCTACACGCACCTCCCTCCCTGTTCAATGCTGCCGTAAGCGTAATGAACAAAGGAAAAATAAGGACCAGAAATGCATCAGCTTGAAGGGAGATACTCCTGGGATACTAAGGGATTTGTCTGTAGCCTAGTACAATTTAAATTGTTTTTATTAATGTGCTGAAAGTAGAGCACAGAGGAAAAGGTGCAGGAATTAAGTTCAGATCATTCCAGAATGAGAAGCGTTGCAAAGAGAAATAGAAGAAAAATAACAGGCCTGGGGAAGTTCACAAAATATGGGCGTGAAATAGCAAAATGATATTCCAGCCAGCAAAACACAGAGCTAATGCGTGCTGTGGAGGCTGGAGAAACAAATCTCACGTGCAACAGCTTGCGGAGAAGGAAGATGCTCGTGAGGCGCGAGAAGGGGAATGCTCGGGGCTGACAGCAAGCCTGTTTTCTCCAAGGGGCCAGCACAACTCCACCGCTTAAGCTCTCTCCCTCCCCCCTATCCCCCCCGCTTTTCCGAGGGTCACACCGAGGGCCACGAAGGTGGTTCAGACTTTTAACAAGAAAGCATAAGGCAAAGAGCTTTGGGAGAAAACCTCCTCGTTTCAGGGTATAAACCAAGAACAAACTAGCCGAGGTTAGGTGGTAAGCAGCCTGCCGTCAGGCCGTAATTGCCTGCTGCAGGATTTCTGACATTTTCGTCTTATACAGCTGGTGGCACAGTGGGAGACAAAATATTGTACTCTGATCCAGCCCATGAGTAGACTTAATCTCTCCTGCTCCCTCCCCCTGCCATCCTTCAGCAGTATTTTCTAATAAAATGGAAGCACTTGTGCTCCAAATAAAAAAACCCAATGCTTAGTTTTGAAAGTCTCAAGCCGAAGCTCAGTAATGCCAGCAGCCGGGGCCAGCTGCAGGAACTATCCCAAGGTCACCCAGGCAAGCCGGGGCCAAGTCAGCAAACCAGCCCAGGCCTCCCAAATCCCAGCCCCACCTGCCTGAACTTTTCAATACTCTGTCTCAGTCCGACTTTTTAACATTTCCATCAGCTCTGGAGCCCTCAGCACAAGAAGGACGTGGAGCTGTTGGAACGGGTCCAGAGGAGGCCACAAAAATGCTCTGAGGGCTGGAGCCCCTCTGCTACGAGGCCAGGCTGAGAGAGTTGGGGCTGTTCAGCCTGGAGAAGAGAAGGCCCCGGGGAGACCTTAGTGCGGCCTTGCAGTGCTTCAAGGGGGCCTCGAGGAAAGATGGGGACAGGCTTTTTAGCAAGGCCTGTGGTGACAGGACAAGGGGTGATGGGTCTAAACTAAAGGAGGGCAGATTTAGGCTGGATAGAAGGAAGAAATGTTTTACCCTGAGGGTGGTGAAGCACTGGCACAGGTTGCCCAGAGAGGTGGTGGAGGCCCCATCCCTGGACACATTCCAGGTCAGGTTGGACGGGGCTCTGAGCAACCTGATCTGGTTAAAGATGTCCCTGCTCACTGCAGGGGGTTGGGCTGAGTGGTCTCTAAAGGTCCCTTCCAACTCAAAGCATTCTACGATTCTATGATTCTCAAGGGCTCGCTGCAGTTTTGCTGTTACACTGGGTATCTGCCCCTTCCCTCCCTGGAGACCAGAACCCATACGAACCCAGCTGGCACGTGGGATGCTCAGGGCTGGTGGCAACGCAGCTGGATGCTCTTTCTCCAGAAGCACGTCTGTCACTTGCTGCGTCCCTCCTGTCCCCACCTCCATCCCTCTGTCCCCACCTCCAACCCGCTTCTTTCTCATGCATCCCGCATCACCAGACCCACGCAGAGCCTTTCCAGCTGCTGTCCTGGGAAATTATCATCATCATCACCATCACTTAAAGACAGGGGTGACCTCAGAGCCACCCTGCAGAGGCACTGGCAGATTCATAACTTCAGGAGGAACCTACCAAGCACGTCTCAGCCCAGCTGCCTCCCACTCCCACTGACTCACTGCTGTCTCGGTTGCCAGCTCTCGGCAGGAATGACACCAACGAGACAGGGAACAAAAAAATCATAGTGGAGGAATGGAGGAGAGCCCAAACCTGAAGAGGAACAGCCCTTCACGTTTGGTCTTGTGCATCTTGCAATGCATCAGCCTGCAAAGGATTAGGCTCGCAAAAGCCTCCACGAAAAGGGGAAAAGAAAGAGCGTGATGAGGTGTCGTGCATTAATTTGTAAGCCCTTTTTGGCTGCTTCTCTGACTAGAGCAGCATGAATGGGTCTTAAGACTACGAGGTCCCAAAACACAGCAAGCACAAAGCAGTGAAAGAGAATGCTGCATTTTCACTCATTACACAGGCAGGGGCTCTTTTGAAAGGGTTAAAGTTAACTGCAGGGCCCTAAAGACAGCGAACTGGGTTTGCTCCCTCATATCCATACGTTCATGTCCAGAATTGCTAGTGAAAAGTAAGTTCTAAAAAGCTGAGCAGAGGTATGGGACATCACGCACAAAAGCTCAGCCATAACATGAAAATCGGTCCTATAGGAATCAACAGAAAAACCCGTTGGCTTTGAGAGGATGGGAATATATGCTAGACTGCAAAAAATCCCCCCTCCCAGCCATTACCAGTTCACAGGCAGGTGTCAGACTGACAGGACGAAGGCACCACATCCAAAAAACACGAGACACTTAGCAGAGACTTCAAATCACTTCAACTCTCAAGAGGTCACAGTAGGAGCCTGAAAAATCCCCCCAGACTTTCCCCCAGCTCAAAGACACCTTCTTTAGGGCAAGCGCTCACACACTGCGCCCAGCAGTGCTCCCACCTCCCCCCCAAAAGGCTCTCTCCAGCATCTGCTCTGCAGCACCGGGCATGGGCACACCAGCACTGGCGGCAGGTTTGGCTCCGCAAGAGCACAGCCGTTCCTGGCCAGTGGGTACGAGGCTGTTAGCTTGGGAGATACGGCAGGGGAATGAGAATGTGGGGCAGGGGCAGGAAGGGGAAAGAGAGGGAAAGGAAATGCCCTTCCTAAACGCTTGCACGCGTGAGAACAACGCTCACCTGAAGCTGATCTTTGAAGTAGATTTTCTTTTGCTCTCAAGAGAGGCCACTCAATGCCGGCACAGATGAGCAGCACAAGTCAGAAGAATACTAAGCCAAGAGAACACAGCAGCAATGCTGCAGACTCCAGCTGCACTGGAGGGTTCCTAACAACAACTGGGTATTACAGAGCTGGAGCAGCTGCCTGTCTCTGCTCCCGTGGCCTTAACCCCTGCAGAAGGTTGGGAGAGCAATGACAGCCTTCCAGAGCTGGTGGTTGGACCCTCCGCTGACTGCCTGCTCCCGGCCCCCCACTCCCAATTCCCCACTCCCAATTCCCCCCCGACATTGCAACCAAAACAGCCCCTCCAAAGGAAACCCCAGCCTCGCCGTTCGTACAAGGTGCTGGGGACAGCTTGGCCTCAGAGAGAATAGCCAAGTGCCGTTGAATGGCTGGAGCACTGGCACTGGATAAACGCTGTCACCGAGCCAGCAGCAGAGTCATTGGGGGCTAAAGAAAAGAGCAAATGTTTGTAATCAGAGCTGCTGCAAACTTACTGGTTCCTTGCTAAGCCCTAAGAAAAACAGGGAGATGAAAAGTTGGCTTCTGCTCTTTTTAAGTAGGCACTGGAAATGCCTTGGCTCGGCGCGAACCCGACGGTGTTTACACAGCCTCCCCATCGCCTCCTGCCTGCGTTCACTCCGCAAGCAGCTTCTGTTTACAAGCAGCAGGGAATGGGATCTCTGTCCATGCAAATGGATGATGTCAGGGTTAATTAATCCGACCTGAGGTGACATGGCCAGGAGCATCCACTACATCTCCCCGGTAGGGAGAAGCTATGTATAGTTCCATGACATGATGAGACATATCTATCATGGAGCAGAGAAAATAAAAAAGCACTTTGATTTGACAGCAAATTCTGCTTTGCGGTCCCAGGAAGGCTGGCCAGCTGAAGCGGTGCATGACAGCCAACTACTACGCAAAATATATTTTCAGATGTGGCATTTACTGGTAGTGATTTGCACCTTGAAAGAAGGGACTGTTAGAAGACTTGTGCATCTTGAACAGGGAAATTTCTTTATTAGTCTGGAGGTCACAGCTGTGCAAAACACCCAGCAGCTTTGCTTCCTGAGGGTATGCGAACATCGCACCCAGTTCACGCTGCAGGCTTCGTCTCCCCCTAATTTCTCTTGCAAATCTGCCTGAGCCCAGAATGCAAACAATATTCAGTCAAATACCCAGGTAAAGCCACACAAAGCCATGAATTTCACGTGGTTCTTGATGAGAAGCTATAAATCCATCTAGGGTTGCCCCCACACATCTCCCAAACCTTCAGGGGACTTTTCAGCTATTTCTGGGATTTCAAACACAGGTCACAGCCAAGCTAAGGTGACACTCTCAGGGTGCTGGGCTCGTTCCTGAGCAATTTTCAAAGCTGATAGGAAAAAACAAAAGTCCTCTTCACTCTCTCTCCCTTCTCACCAACGACCTGACCATAAATCCAACTCACTGATCAGCACCTTCAGGGGCCGTTTCAGGAATCAGTTGATGATGTTGTACAAAACAACAACTGGAAGAGGCTGAAATTTCCCTTTAACACAACACAGTGTGATTTCACTATGTGCGTTGTAGAGATACCCAACAGCCCCAGTACGTACCATCAGTAAACACCAAGAAGAGACGACCACCACCCTGAAAGCCTACAATCCAGCATCAAAGGACCATATTAAAAAAAAACAACAACAAAAAAAAAAAACAGAGAGAAAGGGCTGATGGCAGCAGAAAAATAAAGCCTGGAGCAGCAGTGGCCACAGTGTAACGCGGGGTGAGTGGACATTAGCTTACCCTGGGTGCAGATGCTCTACAGCCCCGCACGCTGGCAGCCATTTGGCTCAGCTCTTACGGCGTCGGACAAGAGAAGTGGGAATTCAGACGCGGTCTTTAGCCCCCAAACTGAGCAGAGAGCCAATGCAAGGTGCAGGAACCGACCGAGGAAAGAATGGATACTCAAAACCGAGGGGGTCCTCACAAGGCAGCAGCTTTGCTTTGGTTGTTGCTGCTCTCTGGGAAGAAAGTTAGCAGCTCAGAGCAGCGTTTTGAGGAGCAGCCCGCTGTGCTGACGCAGGATGCTCCTGCAGGGAGGCAGCTTGCCTGCACCACATCCAGGGCTACCAGGCACCTTACATTCAGACAAATCCCACCCAGGAAATGCCTGCCCTTGGTACTGGTTCCTGCTCCAATCAAGAGACCGATCCCCACACCCTGGGTCGCAGTCAGGATTGACAGCAGCTGTGATTTTGTTTGCAGTGCCTGCAGGCGCCGGCTGACAGCTGATGCCTTTCTGCAGCCTAGGGAGGGCAGAGTGGATAATGATAAACGCTCCCTCTTGGCCTTCAAACAGATTAATCTATAAATATTGATAGCCCTGAAGATTTAAGTGCTCTGTTTATCCACAAAACAGGTGAAATCTTGGCAACAGCCAAGTATCTTCCTGGAAATGGCTCGGGTTTATGTGTTTTCCCAGCCTGGGGAGAAGAAATCTGCAGCGTGGTGCATTTACCGGGGTACACCGAGATTGCCACCTAGCACTAACACTGCTGCTGGCTGCTACAGCAAAACCAAAAGGAACAGCCCATTTGTGTTCCAGCAAAAACAGAGCTGTGGGATGGGGGATTTTCCTGCCTCAGCTGAGGGACAAGAAGGAAAATTACTAAAAAAAAAAAAAAAAAAAAAAAAATTCAACAACCCTCTCTCTCAAGTGACTGAACACGGTAATGACACAGTGCAGGTGCAGCAGGGATTTGTCAATGACAAACATGTGCAAGCAGAGTGTATGTTTATCCCGTACGTACACTGTGAAAAATATAGCCCCTCGTCGGTACCACGCCTGAGCGCAGCCCTGCTCAGCGCAGCCCGTGGATCAGGACAGGCTGACAGCTGGGTATTATTTATGGCAGCTTTTCCAACTAGGTAGACATTTACAAATCAAAATAACTGTCATCTGTGTTGTCTGAATGCAATTTTTGGTGTGTTTTATCCTCTGCTTTCCCCCACCTAGTGTATTATTAACAGCCCTTGGCCTCTCCCTGCCAATCTCCGTCTCCCTGCGGATGTTTTCGCGGCACGCCACAGCCCCCGGAGCAAAGCCCCTGGCCCAGCAGATGGCACTCAGCAGCTCCCAGGAAATCCACATGCTTCCAGAAATCCCAGCCCACCGAGCAAATGATGGGGTAATTGAGATTTTGTTCTTGCTGACACCATCTCAGTGATGCTAAGCCCGAGAGCCCCCCAAGGGCTATCCCAGGGTGCTGGTCCCCCCTGCCAGGGGGGCTGCTGGACATGGGTGGGTGCTGTGTGGTCACCCCAACCCCTCCACAGAGCCCAGCTTGGGCTAGGGGATGGACACAGCACCCGCTTTTCAGAGTACATCAGCCCACGGCATACAGCTGCACGGAAGGGAGAAGTGGGGTGAATTTTGTACTGTCCTTTAAAAGCTGCTAAGGCAGCCAAGAGGGGAGGTGTTACTGCCGCTTAATTACCGGGAGGTTTGTGGGAACGGTCCAGCTCGCGGCTGCCTGAGGCTGCTGCTTCCCTCTGGGAAGTTTTCCCTGCAAAACCAAGCATGGTCGTGCTACAGACCTGGAAAACACCTGCAGGGAACGTGCCCCAGGAGCAGAATTCGGCCGGCAGCCTCTCCAGAGGGGAGACCGCTTCCACCAGCGCGTGGCAGCCGACGCTGGACTCACCCGCGTTCTCCCCCTGGGTTTTCTGTGCAGCCACACAGGAGTGAGACCCGGTGATAACGAAGCAAACTCTGCCTGCAGTTCTGCTTTCCCCCGTGGCACTTTCATTATGGGAATAAAAATAATTAAACAGATAAATAAATAAAAAAACCTCCTCACCTCCACTCTCCAGAATAATAATCACCAAAAAGGCTGCACAGAAAACTCATTTTTATCCCTTCTCCGCAACGGGAACATGCATTTGTTTCCTAAAAATGGCCTCTCTCGCATCGTGACCCACGACCTGCCTGGAAGCGGTACCTGCCTCGAGCGGTGCATGGTGCCGAGGTACGGAGGGCTGGGAAGCTGGCGGGGGGCTGGATTAACGAGGGCGTAAGGAGGCTGCAGCCCTCCCCATTAGCTCTCTATCATGTGCAATAAGAGCAGCCGCCCTACTGTGCAGCCCTTCCCATTCCCATGGAAACCATTGGTGCATCCAGCTGGGAGTATAAATAAACTTCTCGTATGAACTTCATCCTCTGTGTTATTTTACCACCGTGATGTCTAACACCCTTAGTGGGGGACACGGGTGCCTCTGTGTTTGCAGTGCACCGGCACAGCGCTCTTCCCCTTTGCACCTAAAAACGAGCCAAGGAGGACAGGCAGGCAGAGACACGGGAGCCCAAGGAAGTGAGGGACCGTAGCAGGGAGTATAACGAGACACGGTCAAAGACCACATCAACCAACCATGTTGAAAAAACAGTCCTACCGTTCATTTTAATTGTCCTGTGTGAATTTTTAATGTGACAACAGAGGACAGTGCTGAAGAGACACCTAAAATGCATATAATTCAGGAGCCATGCAAAAAATAGCCCAGCATCTTCCATTCCTACTGTGCTCCCCACACTTTTGGTAGGGGAGCACAGGCTCACCTCGAACGTTACGACTCCTGTAGATACTCAAGAGAATTGGGAATATCTGCTCTGAACCCACCCACGATGCAAGACAGGGACCTTTGGGCAGCAAGTCCAGCACTCACCCGTAAAGCTCTAGCTCTCAGCAAGCAATTTTTGCTTCATTTTAAGGGAGATTGGGATAACTTGCAGGTGAGTTAAAAAGGTCAAGTCCCCTGGGACACACAATACCCTTAGCTCTGGTTGTAGTGGTCCATCTTTTATCTACACACATTATCTGCTCACACACACACATACCCCCTTTGCTGTCTTTCCATAACCATTTTGTCCAGGGAAGGGGGGTCTGTCCAAACAATTTCCATGTTTGCTTTATAGAAAGGATTAGAGACTGCACCGTATAAGATCATCTGCTGCTGCACATCAGGATAAAATTTGTAAGTGCTATCAGCTGCCAGGCAGGACTCCTCATCCCGGACTCTAGCCTGTACAGGGCTAGAATTAAATATTCAAAGGAATGGCAGCAAAGAAAACATCAAACTTTTCCAGCTTTTTTTTTTTGCCAGGTCCCCAAAGCCTGCCACCACCTCCACTTTATCAGTTATGATTATTATTGCTAATAATTATCAGATTAAACTCCATGCAGAGGAACTTCTCCAATTAATTACAACCAGAAATAATAACAACAAAAGCATTGCCAGCCCTAGATCAATTTGCCAGACCTAGACCTGCTTGATGACTCTGTGAACCTGTGTTACAGCAGCGAGCCTCTGACAGCAAGGGAAGAAACCCTGCTTGACTTTGTTGGAGTAATTTTATTAACTCTGGCTGGTTCTGTTAGTTGACAAAGTGACAGGATCCTGGAGAAAATTTCTCTGTGTGTTTAGTACATCTTTGGCAGGTGTCAAGGTACATTCTCTGGCTTGTCACTCACCGTGCTGCCCTTTAGATAGTTATTATTTCATGTAATTATGATTATTACATGCTGAGATGCCACCCTTATGAATAGCCTCTGGTTGCTGTCACTCACTGCAAGGTGATGCGAGAGGATGAGTTGTCAGGAAGGAACTGCAGGGTATGAAACCGCCACATTTCTCTGTGTTAAAACAAATAACCCCACACTTCTGCTGGTCATCCCATCCCACTTACTGAGTGGCATGCTCAGGACAGAAACACTTGGGCAGCACGGACAGAAAATCATCTGCTATGAAGCACCCATGCCAGAGCCACACTGTAACAGCAGCCATCGCCCACCCGCAAAATAATTGCGACGTGGAGCTGCCAGGAGAAGAAGAAGGGATAATAACCCTCGGGCTGCACACCAGTGCTTATTGTGAATTCCCTGCGGCATTGCTCTTCCAGAGATGCTTTCTCCTTAGCTGCTCAATTCAAAAGAACTTCTGCGCTTGCCCTGTGCCTAACCTCCGGGTGAGATGCAGTAGAGCACCCCAACTTCATCCATCCCAACTTCACGCACGTACCTGAGAGCTGAGCTGCCCTTTGGAGGTGACCATCACTCCGTTTCCTACAGAGCGGGCAAATTACACGGGATTTCACACCGCCTCCTCAAAACTCAAGCTTTCAGATAAAATCCTCAGTTTTGCAAAGGATGGGTTTCTGTAGCAGACATACCAATAATTCCTGCTCTGGGACTATTTCATGCAAACCAAAGCATTTGGCTTGGACTAAGTCAACTTTGATTCTTTCCCAAAGTCTGCTACGGGCACTAATGGACCTCAGGCAAGTCATTTTGTACTTCTGTGGCCCTGTTGCAAAATGGTAGTCGTGGTATTTTCTGAAAGTTCTTTGGACCAAGCATTCCTTCATACAGTATGTCTGAAAAACGCAGCGCAAGAAGGCTGCGATGTTGACTAAAGCCTTTTGGAGTAACCGCAATATTAAAAAAAAACGCACTTTGTCAGTCAATTTCAGTTACCTAACATTTCGTACGGTACACAGCTTCCACAGGGAGATAATTCATGATTACAAATGGATCGATACGCATAAATCATCTCCCTACAACAGCTGAACAAATCATTTGTAACGATTCATTTCCTTGATGAATTTCGCCTCTTTTTCTGTTTGCAAATTACGCGTGAACAGAGCGGGATTTTCTAAATTGACATTTTTTAAGACGTTTTCCACCCCGTGTAATTTCTGAAACAGCTTTAAGCCTTAAAAGGACTCCAGACCCGGTGTCCTTGCCTGCCCACAGCTCACGGACAGACCACAGCCATCGTTAGCAGCAACCAACTCATTACAATCACCATCACCCTGCTTGGTTTAATGGCACACATGAGCTGCTCAGCGCTCGTGTTTCTTTCCAGGATGAGTCCAGCAGTCAGCAACAAGTTTCTAGTGCAATTACACAGAGTATCTAAGTTTGCGGTCCTCTTGGAGATGAGTTTGAACAAATATTTCCCTTCCCCATGAGCACTCCTGCCTCTAAATGTGCTCGCTAAAATATTCACAGAAAGCTAATGCAAAAAGGACAAAGCAAAGGTAATATTGAAGCCAGGCCTGCTGAAGCATTCGCTCAACTTAATACCTGGTCCAGCTCCGACACGACTCTCCCTGCTCAGCTCTTTTCCCGTATCTGGAGCCACAGACAATACACTAAGTATCCCAACGCATGGATGCTCCCCTCGATGCTCTGAGCCACCTCCGCGCTTCGCTCCCTCCTCCCCAGCATGCAGAGCCATCGCCAGCCACAGCAAACTCGGAAAGCACAAAGAGGCATCTCTCAACGCTGCAGTTAAACATTTGCATCTCGTCCAGATTTATTGCTTGAACGAGGCCTGCAACCTAAGACCCAAGGAGCAATCAACTAAAAATAACAACAGAAAAACTCCATCGGCTACAATTCCAGACCAAGGGAGCACAGATACAACTGCAGCGCAGATATATCTGCAAGCGCAGGGCAGGGCGAGCTGCCGTTTGCACGGACGCTCGGTGGAGCCCTGCCTGCCCGGCCGGGGCTGCAGCACGGGGCACGTCTGTGACGCTGGCTCCAGCCAGCCACCGCGGCAAAGAGCCCCCGCAAAGGGGTAATGGCGGTGCAGACACACGCAGCCTGTGCGGGTTGACGCCACTAATAAAATGAAGAGCGGCAGCACAGAATCGCAGGCTGTGAGCCCAGCCAACAAGACGCCCATCTTCCTTCTAGCGCCAGGAGCCATCTCCCTCCCCCTGCTTAGCGAGCCCACCTCCCTTCCTCTGGAGCATCCTCGGGTTTATTTTAAGCCCTCGCCACCCCAGCCGTGCTGCTGGGGTTACCCGGCTCCCTCTGGCTCTGGGACCCACTCTCCATCCGGCTCTGCGCCTCCGCGCTCGCCTCCCACAGCCGGCAGGGATCCTGGTTCCACGTCGCCGGCACTGAGACCCACTCTGCTCCACAGGGGCAAGGCAGATTGATAATTAAATGTGCTATTGAGATATTCACATTCTGTTCCCTTGCCATTTAAGCAGACATAAAACATTTTATTATTCTGCTGATTTAGGAACCTGAATTTAAATATTAGAGTATTAAAGCAATACTTAATTAGTTGACTGAATGTTCTCCCTTTTATCAGTGTTGACAGATCTTAATTATAGCATGGGCTGTGAAAGCTGATAGAACAGCTGATGGCAGCAGCACCGCCAGGAATACTAAAGTGTGTCAGAATTACTTGTCTGTTTTCCCTCTTCCCTCTTGCTCTGTTCTCCAGGCATGCTCCGAAGTCCTTGGCAAATAAAGCCAATGCCGCAGCCAAGCCTGAGCAGTTTGGCATTTACTCTCAAGGACATGAGAAACTGCTCACCCTTGAGACAGCCAGGATAATCCACAGGCCCAGACTTTCAAAAAAAAAACCCCAAATGATGGGAAATTATCTCCCGGTTAATCATTTTCCTATCCACTAATCAAGCAGACACAGGGATTACCATGGAACAAGAGTGCTGATGTCACTTATTCACTTAAGCCTTGCTTTAAAATGCAGTTTAGACACATGGGAACGGTTGTCCCAATGAATCATAGAATCACAGAATCATTAAGGTTGGAAAAGCCCTCTAAGATCATCTAGTCCAACCGTCAACCCAACACCACCATGCCTACTAAACCATGTCCTGAAGTTCCACATCTACACATTTTTTGAACACTTCCAGGGATGGTGATTCCACCACCTCTCTGGGCAGCCTGACCCCTCTTTCAGTAAAGAAATTTTTCCTAATATCCAATCTAAACCTCCCCTGACGCAACTTGAGGCCATTTCCTCTTGAAACCTGACCTTAAGGTTTTCCGTTGCCATCATCCGTGGCAAGTCCCTGTTCCAGTGACAGCAGAGGTGGCTCCAAGGACCGGCCATGCCAGGTAGATCAAGGTACCCCCTGACTCCTATCACCTCGGCCAAAGCCAGTCCTTACCGCTTGCCAGCACAGAGCCACCACGTTGGCACCATGCCGTTTCAATGCCACCCAGCAGAAGTTGACGGCTCAGTCTACTTATTCACAGCCATGGGCTGTGCTCCTTCCTCCGCAGTGCCGCAGGGATGGATGGCTCTGGCAGGAGGCCTCTGCCAGGGTGAATTACATCTCGCAGTAGCACATCCTTCACCTTCCTGGGATAATAACAAATGTCCCACCTTCAGGGAAGGTGGCTGGCAGCAAGCGTGTCTTGAAGAACATATATTTTACCTGCCCCCTGCAGAGGCCAAGCCATTCGCTCCGAAGCAGTAGTGTTTAACACCACTTTGCAGCAGTGGCAGTGACAAAACACAGCACCGGCAAGAGGAGTGAAGAAGTGGTAACTCGGTTTTGGGCTACGAGCCCACGAAGTTGGGCTAGTCACTTGTCCTGGATTCCCAACTCACCAGCCCACTTGCCTGAAACCCACCATCAAGCCTGGCCTAAGGCAACACCAGTATCTGACTTTGATTTTCTTTTCCTGTCTACTTCTTTTAACACGAATTAGGAGATCTGCAGCCTTGTTTAGATCCTGGTATCCCACGAGGCACTAGCAGAAAAACTCCACGTCACCCAGGAAAGACGTTCAGCCCCGTTCGGTCCCCAAACGCCCCAGTACAGCGAATACTGTCCCTTAACCGCTCAGGCAGGGATGGGGAAGGAGCACCATACCCTGGTCTCATTTCTGCAAGCCTGCTCCCTTAGTCACTAGCATAGTAGAGCCTGCTTACATTATGCTGTTTGCAGAAAAAAATGCTATGAAAAATGTGAAGTAAACGAGGTGGAAGCAATGTGCTGGAGCCAATTGTCTAATCAGCTAAAGTTACAATCCTAAACCGGTCCCTAGACACCAGAAATACAGCATAGTTCTCCAAAGTGCTGAACGCCGACTACATTTCAGCTCTGCATCCCCGCCCAGAATACTTAAGGATTATTAAATTACCCAGATCCAATTTTATTCTGGGAAAAAAATGTGGTAAAAATAGTGAATAAAATCAGCAATTTTCATCAGTTTGTGTATCCTGCCTTTAGCTCCTTCCTTTTAAGGCTGGAGAGGAAGAGAAGTTTAAATCCCTAGGGTACATTGATGCTTTATAAGTTATTCCAGCATGAATGATCTCAACCTCAGGAATGATACGTGCAAGCGCTGCCAGAGTGGAGAAGACAGGCATGGAAGAAGAAACCCTTTGTTGTCACGATCCAGGCATGCGATGGGTTGCGACACCTTTTCTCCAAGTACCATCCATCCCAGAGCCACGCTACCTCCTCGCCGAAGGAGCATTTGATTTCCACTGCCAGGCACAGCTGGAAACAAGCCCCATCACGCTGGGCAGGCAGAGGATGCCTGCACTGGCTGAAGGCACCTCTCTGCTACTCTACCTCATGGCCACTGCTCCTGTAAGTGCAGTCATGTCCCCATGAGGACACTTGTCCCCTCGCCGCTGATGGCCAACACTCTCCAGGAGCTCAGCAGGGGATGCTGCATGCGCTCTGCCCTCCAGGGGATGCACCATCAGCACGTTCCCATAAACACCCATGTCCTTTACCACAGTAACAGGGGATTATTTTATTCAGGCTGGCAAAGAGCCGAGGCACAATTATTTGAAACAGCTACAACAACCCAGCCATTCCTAAGCCGACCACCCAGACCACATCCAGGAAAGCAGAGACTGGGAAATCTGGAAATTAGCGTTAGAAGGAAAAAACAAGTGCAGAGTCCTTTCCATAAGACTGTTTTCCATTTAGCACTCAGCCCTAAGAGGAACACTAGTTCTTCCATTCCTTGTGTCACAAGCCCAGCAAAGCAACAAACACTGATTGCCCTTTGGTAACAGCTTCATAGCAGCCCAGCCAGGTGGTCAGTTTTCCAAGAGTAGATGTTCCTCAGACACGGTTTCTTATTGCCTTCTGCCTCTGACGGTGCTGAAAACCCAGCTTCTTACCTTGCAGTATTTTCAGCATTTCTGCTGCTGGCTGGTACCCAAATAAACTAGAAAATAATGCCTTAGAGGGGAAGGGAGATGTTTACTCAGCTTCTACTAATAGTCCCCAAAAGTTCAAGTGGCAGCTTTGACTTGAAGCCAAATGATTTTTCCAGACCGGGCCTTCCTCCATCAAGGAGTCAAAGCTGGCGTTTGCTCTTTTCCTCCCCTGTGCCCACAGCTAATTCCAGCCTCAGCTGGGGCTGGGCTGGGCGAGCACCACAACGCAGTGAAACATCGTGTGGAGTGGTTGATGCAGGCATGTGTTTTCCTTTCAAAGGCTCCTTCCCACCCTCCCCAAAACCCTTGCCGCTAGCCCCTTTAGAAAACCTAGGAGTGCGATAGTAGGGAAAGGTTTTGTTCTTGCCAAGGTTTTTTCTTTTTCTTCTCCAGCATCATCACACCTAATCCCTCTGGCCTTTGTCTGGGCCAAAGGAGCACTGAAACCAAAGCAAGTTCATGAACTTCTGAGAGCAGGTGCTGGCTCCCTTCAGAGCTTTTCCATCCAGATGAGCTGCGCCAAGAGCCCATGGTGGAGCACACGTTGTTATTGTCAGCAGCAGCAGCAGATGTCAACAGCGGCGTGACAACAGCCGGCAAACTGACCGCCGTGCCTGCGCCCAGCCCCCCGGAGCATGTGCTGTGCAGAGCAGCCACGCTCGGCTCCCCCAGGAGCCCCACGTGCGGCCGCTCGCTGCCCACCCAAACAGCCCGTGCTGAGGCTGTCCTCACAGCCTCTGGTGTGCTCTGGCCTCTGTCCAGCAGTGCAAAGCAATGAGTCTCTTGCAATTAATTTAGTGGACTTTAAAAAGAAAAAAAATTATCCCGGCAATGATTCAGTCTGCGGCACGGTCCATGCTACAGGAGGCATCACTCTGCAATGGCTGCTCCTGTCACAAACCCAGCACCTGCCTGTACCCTGCCTGCTCGGGCAGGCAGCTCCCTGCACCATTGCATAGCTCTGCACACGAGCAGGTACCACCGGGGCTGTTCCTGGCCCCAGACCCATCCCTCCACCGCAGAGCAGGGCAAAGCGCGTGGCCCAGGGAAGGCACCCTCATCCACAGAGCCCAATGCTCTCGATCATCACCGTGCTGCGTCCAGCAAGGCACACAGCCCGTCCTCGGACCTGACTTGCGTCAGGCTTTTTCAGTTTCAAAGTTAATCTAGCTGGGAGCAGAATTACCCATGCCGCATCCCCCTGCCGCTGGCTCAGCTACAGCAGCAGGACCGGATCCGTGAGGCCCTCCTGGCTCCTGGCCTTGCCTTTATAAACACACTTAATGATCAGCAATGATGTCTTGGCGGCTTCACCCGCTTACACGAATGCCCATGTGCTAGGAGGGCATTCTGCCTGCTCGCAAACAAGCCAATCCCGTTTAACAGGGCAGAGATTTAAGAGAGGCAGCCTGCACGGCGCAGCCGAGTGCCAGGCAATCCTCTCCCGGCAGCAGCCTGGCTCCCTGCTGCCACAGAGCTTCTTCATTTAATGAACCTGCCTGTCCCGGGAGGGAAAAGGCATCAAGGGCAGGGAGCATTTCTGGAGGTCCGCCGGTGCTGGTTCATGGCAGCCCTTTTCAACAGGCGAGGAGGCACGTCACTGCCTCCCCGGCTCCTCCACGCAGCGGCTGGGACACCAACCGACAGGGACAGGCAACGAGTTCATTTATCTAGTAGAGGTTTGCAGGGCTAAATGCCACGGTAGCATCCTGCCCAGACGATAAATCCACCCACGCTTGGATTCAACCCACCGTGCAGAGCATCCAAGACAAGAAGCAACAGGCAGGCAGTGAGGGAAGGGGTCTGCCTGCCCTCCAGCCCCCCCACCACTGAGGACACCCCAACACTTAGGTGCTATTCTCCATCAGTTCCTTGGTGACCCCCAGACTGGTAAAAAGGCAGCAGGAGGCAGTTACACCTGGGCTGAGTTTGTTGGGACTGAGCTGTCACCGGTTTGCGCTGCTGGCATGGGATTTCTGTTTCACATTGGCCGTCCCCCCGTGCAGCCCCCCGGCTTCGCTCGTGTGAGAGCAGCCTCTGACCCCTGGCCTGGAGGATACTCCACGAGCGCAGCTGCTGCTCAAGGACTTCCCTTGAGCAATCCAGCCTCGTGCGCTTCAAAGGATAATGTCATTTTTCTCCAAGGTAGCCCATTACACAGTCATCCAAAGCAAATCCGGCATGTTACAGAAGAGCACGTTTCAGAGGTCCACACACCTGGGCAGCTGCCCACAGAGGGAGGAGAAGGAATCGTCTCAAAATTGGACTGTGTTTGACAAGCCATCTCTCATCGCTGACCTCAGCGAGCTTTTCACCCACCATCAACATTTTTCTCCTGCTACGATTGCTCTGAATGAGCTGTAGCTTCTTCCCGGTGTACATTGCCTTTCCTTGGCCACCATCCAGTGTTTGCCCCACAAGTTCCCTCTCTGTCTCCAAGAAGCTGTCACAGATGGAGCCACAATAAACGTAATACACAGACCACAGCTTTCCAAAGAGTTGGCAGGCACAGCCAGCAATGATAAAAGATCAACGAGAATTTCAAGTGTTGTTTTAAATGCCTGTTAAGCTGCAAGCTCCCTACCTTTGATCACCAGTCACGCGCAGCATTTTTTTTTTTTCTTGTAAAATTTACATGCACATGGTGGCCAAGAGATTTAGGGTGCCACAGTGATGAGGGCACTAGAAACAAAAAGTGCTGCCCATGGAGTCTTGCCCTCAATGATGTACAGGCTGAACTGGAAATACGGAGCCGGCAGATCAATGAACAGGCACGGACTAAACAGGCCCCTCCACGAACCCTAGAAAGAGAACCTCTGCTGAACAAAAACCTCCATACTATTGCACAAAAGAAATGAATCATAGAATCACAGAATGCTTTGGGTTAGAAGGGACCTTTAGAGGCCATCCAGTCCAACCCCCCTGCAGTGAGCAGGGACATCTTTAACCAGATCAGGTTGCTCACAGCCCCGTCCAACCTGACCTGGAAAGTTTCCAGGGATGGGGCCTCCACCACCTCTCTGGGCAACCTGTGCCACTGCTTCACCACCCTCAGTGTAAAACATTTCTTCCTTCTATCCAGCCTAAATCTGCCCTCCTTTAGTTTAAACCCATCACCCCTTGTCCTGTCACCACAGGCCTTGCTAAAAAGCCTGTCCCCACCTTTCCTCTAGGCCCCCTTGAAGCACTGCAAGGCCGCACTAAGGTCTCCCCGGGGCCTTCTCTTCTCCAGGCTGAACAGCCCCAACTCTCTCAGCCTGGCCTCGTAGCAGAGGGGCTCCAGCCCTCGGAGCATTTCTGTGGCCTCCTCTGGACCCGCTCCAACAGCTCCACGTCCTTAATGCCAACGCCTCTTCCTCCGGATTTCTTTGCATCTAAGACAATATTTTTCTTCAATATCCATCAAAAAGAAGGAGCTGTGCCCAATTTTCTCAGCACACAGCCTGCAAGTGTGTCTGTTAGTGCAAAGGACTTCCCACCATGTGCAAAACGGGCCAGATCCTTCCACCACAGCACACGAGGCCTGGGCGAACGCCGACTGGTGCGGTGCTACCCTGGCTTACGCCAGCTGAGGCCGTGACCCCTTCTTTTCAATTGCAGCTGGCATTGCTCAGCCTCCCGTTGGCGGTGCTCTCGGTGAGCAGCGATAGCTTCTGCGACACTGATGTTGTGGGAACTCACTGTTGGAGGACGTAAAGCAGTTTGCAGCCGGCTGTAATATCATTTCGGCAACCAGCACAATAAATCATTGGCTGTAAATTAAGCATTTTGTTTACACTCCACGCAGCAAGGCTCTTCCCTGGATGCGAAGCCAGCATCAAAGAGTGCTGCCCTTGGATTTCATCGCATCCAGCCCCAACTGTGCCTGGAGGAGCTGCCTGGCACGTCGAGCTGGCGAGTGAGCTGTGCCACACCGCGAGGTGTTGCGACATGGAGACACCCATTCAAGGGACCGCTCCCGTCCTGCTCGGCTCCTGCTCCAGGCAGTTCGCAGTTTGCTGGTGGCTCACGCGTGTTTTGGCACTGCCTGTGCCGGCTGGAAGGCTCCCAGGGACAGCAAGAGCTCTGCCGCTTCCCCGCTCTCCCCAGCTGGGCAGGTAGAAGGGAGGAAGGGGAGAAGCTTCTGCCACCAAGTCCCATGCTTGCTTGCTTGCTGTCACTGCTGAGGCTGCCACAGACGAGAGACCTGCCACCGCCATGGGATTAGTGTCCCCCAGCCTTGGCCAGGTCCCCAAAGAAACACTTTCAGCCCCAATTCCACCCACCGCATCATGATGCTTCCCCTCGCTCCCACCCTCCTGATGTGCGAGCGACGAGCCCTTTATTGGCACTTTTTTACGATTTCGTGGTAACATGTATATGTCTCCCTTTTGGCACTTTATGGCAGAGGTGAGACTTCAACTCCTATAAACCACCAACACCAAGAAGTCGAACAAGTCCCTCTCCCCACATAAACGGCGCAGAACAAGCACAGCAGTAACTCACCCACGCTTCCAGGGATTTTTTTTCCCCCCCTCTCCTTCTCCTTTCATCTGAGCCACCACTCTCACCCTCCCTCGCAGCGCCCAGCTCCCCCATCTCACTCGTGCTATCCGTGGCATTTGCTGGCAGGTGCTGGATTAAGGAAAAAGCACGTCAGGAGCTTTGCTGCAATTGTCGGTCCAGCAGTCCCTCTCTACACAGTTTAAGCATTATAATCCCTGCTTCTGGGTCAGATGTGGCTCCAGTCACACAGGAGAGAGGTTGGAAAGATGCTACACGACTGCTTTAAGCTAAAGCTTTAATAGCACTTGGGTATCGGGCACCTCAGAGGACCATGGTACGAGATGCTGCATCGACACGAACAGCGGTAACCCCAAAGATGCACTGTACAGACACACACAGGGACAGGCCGGGAGAGAAAATGGAGGCACAAAAATGAGGAGGGGAAGCAACTGACACAGCAAGTCAGGGGAACGACACCCCAGACACAGCTCCGACAGCCTGGCCAAAGATCAGCGGGTTCCTCAGGCCCGGCAGAAAAGTGCCACATTCTGCTCTTCTCCTTGGGTGAATGAACAAAAACATGGCAAACCACAGCACCAGCGATCCCGGCAGCCAGCGCTACAGGCAGCAGACGAAACACTCACGTGCGGGCACGGCTGTACATTATTGCCACAACAGGCTGTTGCCTGGAGCAGCAAATGGCGGTGGAAGGACCGTCAGTGGCTGATGCTTTCTGCCTTGCCAGAGGCAATTGCAGCTGTGCGGCCTCCTAGCAGGGTGCTGTGGACGAGGGGAGTTAGCGTGGTGAGAGACTCACTAACACACCGGGATGACTCTGCCTCCTTCCACCTCTGCAGAGGATCTTTTGGACACGGGCCCTGCAGGAAAAAGCCCTTCTGCTCCGCAGTTAATGCTCGGTGCTCATGAAAATCAGGCTGCTGTAGTTTTCCCGCTGAACTATGGGCTTATCTCTGGACAAGCAACCCTGAAAATACCAACGGATTCGATTTGTCTTTCTCCTGCATGTTGGCCCAGGAAGCATTAACTCGTAGCCTTCCCCAGCCGTGGCTTGAAGGTGACTTGAGCAGAAATAAATGTTATTTCCCAAATCGCAGGCTGGGGAATCACAGGACTGCAGCTAACGCAGCGGCATACGGGGCTGAGCCAGCTGTCGATCTGCCTCTTCGACTGCGTTCCCCTGGTCCCCAGGCCTGCCGTCTGCCCAGGAGAGTGAATGGTGATCCACGGCCAGTTAAAAAGGAGATGGAGAAAGTGAGGTTAAGAGGTCTGCACACACACTTGTTTCTTCTGAACGCCCATCCCTGCATCTGCCTGCAGTGCACATTAGGATGGAAAGCCTGTAGAAGGAGTTGTTTCTCCCATCTCTGACCAAAAGCTGGTCATCTCCCCCAAGAAACGGGCAAAGCGCTCTTTGCTCAGCCATGCAGCTCCTCCTCTGTGCTCAGGACACGGCTGCATTTTAACAGCAAAGCAATCCCTGCACTTATTTGTAGTTAGCACAGTGGTTGCAGATCCTTTGGGATTGGGTACATTACATATGTGAATGACAGCAATATTTCAGAGGATGACAGTGATAGCCAATATAGACTGTTGAGCTCCCTGTGAGGAAGTATTATGAAGCCCATAAAAGCTGCGAAGGACTTTGCAATTGCCATCAATTTAATGGAGAAGATGCTGCGGTGATCGGCAACAGGTAAAAACCTGAAAAGAGATTACCCAGCTGAGACACGAGGGAAATGGAGCATCTCAGCGGAAGACCACAGGAGGAAGGAAGCGAACTGAGAACTGAACACCGATTCCTGCATACCGAATCATGGCCATAGGCAATAACGTGATAAGATTTTGAAGGGAATTCCTTCAATAACTTACTGGGAGGGCTTTGTGCGGGTCTTGTGGTGTGTTGGGTTTTTTTGGTTTTTTGGTTTGGTTTGGTTTTTTTCCTGTGGACTGTTGAAAATTGACTACTATAAGATCATTCGTGAACACATCTTTCCCATGTTTTCAGCAAGCTCCAGCTCTGAGGAGGTGAGAAAGCTGTATTAACTCTAGTTCAAGTGCTTTGACGCTCAGCAGAGCAAGTGTGGAACAAGTCCCCAAGCCTCCCAAAGGGAGTGCATGGACCACTCCAAACTCCTCAAGCCCTCTGCAATGTTAGCCCTCGCTTGCTCCTCACATCCACTTCACGTGAGCTCAGAAAATAGCTGGGAGCCTCTAAGCCTTTGCTCATATCTCAGATAACGCTTCCATTCCTGAGTGAGGTGGGTACAGGTACCCTGGGATGAATTCAACTGTACATATTCAGTGTGATTCATTGTTTGGCTTTTCTCTCCAATCTAAATAGTCAGAGCTGTCAAAATTGATCTGCGTTTTTATGGTACAATACTTGAGAGAGAGAACAAACCGTGGATTAAATTTGCTGTTGTGGCCCAAAATAGCTTTCAAATATCAGCACAGGCAAGATACACATAAAAGAGACTATTTCCTTGTGAAGCAAGGCAAGCCCTCACATCTCCATTTAACTGTCTTTCTCCCTGGAGGTGCACAGCAGAAAACTGAACGTTAGAGCTGCCTCCCTCTCCCCTTCCCTATCACCGGGTTAACTGGGAGCCACAGAAAAATCTCTTTTGCTCATTGAAAGTCCCTGCTTAGGCCCAGTAAGCTGTCCAGGGTGGGAGCAGAGCTGAAAATAATAAGGAATGGCCCTTGCTTTCTTATTATATCATTAACGTAGTGCTTACCAGAACAAAAGATTATTTTTGTTCAGCACATGTAAATGCTCTGACTTCTATTTCTGTACAAGACACCCTCCCTGCTCCCCAGTAAAGAATAAAAAGGAGTATGGATCATCCGAGCTCTCAGGTCCAGCGATGTTCATGGGTTTGCACACCCCTTTGCAAGCACACAGGCCTCCTGACGGTGCCAATGATCCTCTTTCCCCTCTTCCTGAGCCTGACTCTGCTTCCCCCTCCATCGCAGGGAAGCTGCAGACACAAGAGACTGATGGCAAACTGGAGATGAGTATCCATAACAAGGAAAAAAATTAGCTGCTTACAAAAATAAAGAACAGATAAAATCTCATCTGGTAATTCCCAGATCCCCAGGATCTGAAGTGGCGAGTAGCCTGTAAATGATTTTCTTCTGAGGTTGCCACGACACCTCCATAAGCGTACGTGTGTATTGGCCTAACTCTCGTATTCTGATGGGATGTGTCACTCACCTCGGGGCTTGATCCTGAGACATTGCAGATGACAAAACGCTTGGTTTCCACCACCTTTCTTTGGGGTAACCCTTTCTCCAGGGATACCCATGCCCAACAGACCCTCCTCTGGCTGCAATTCTGCTACAGGCAGCAGGCAGACAGGATGTGTTTTGTCACTTCATGGCGAGAAAGGAGCACAACGATACAAGAAAAGCCCTGTCCGGAGGAAAAATGCTCTAAAGTTAAAAAGACAGAAGAAGAAAACAATTTTTTCCAGCTGGAAAAAAATCCATGGGTGCTTGTCACTGAAGCTGTCTAAACGTGAGCTACTGCTTAGGTGAGCAGCAGTCAAAAATACGGGTGGGTACTCGTTGTAATTCAAGACAGTCCACATCCCACCACGAGCACAGAAACATTCCAATTACCCGAACTGCTAGAGGAAAAGATAACATTTTCTTTTGTTGGTTTCACTTAAAAAAACAGAACAAGGCAGTTTCTTGAAAGAAGGCCAGCTTTCGCAGGAGCCACCTTCCAGCATTTCATGCAAAAAATTATCAAGTGAGCCACTGTGAGGCGATATTATATTGAAAAAGTAAAGAAAAAAAAACAAAAAAGAAGCATTGGCAGGTGAAATTTTGAAATTTTGTGGAAAGGAAATTAAGAATTCCTCACACAAATATACCACCTCCATCAGCTCAGGGGCTGTGGGAAAGCAAAAAAGGACACAAGAAAAGAAAAGGCCAAAGAATGCAGTTTTTACAACTATTTTTCATTGTTCTGTTTGGACATCTCCTAGTAAAGCTTTTTCTTTGTTTGAGGACACAGTGTAAGTCACCAAATGTGCATTTTGACCTTTTAATTCAAAGATTAAGCTCAGTGTTGGAGTTGCAGACTCCACTGCGTGACTTACGTACTTGGTCAAAACAACCGAGCTTTTAAATCAGGTGAGCCCACGCAAAGGTTAGGGGCAGAGGCCAAGGCACATTCCGTGGTCGGAAGATCAGCAATGATTGTTTCAAGATAAGCAGATAAAGCAATTAATGTTCATTGCAGGTTGGAGATTTGAAATAAATTGGCCTTCACCCAAGACACAACCATGTTGCGGGTCAGACCAAGAAGTATCAGTGCAGCCAATGTGATCTACTAAATATTGGGCATGGGAGCAAGAGATGGAGCAGAAAACCTAGGCGACAACAGGAAAAACACTGGCCAAAGAACGAGCTCTTTAGGCCAACTGTTGGCTGAAAGAGGCCTGGAGCCGTGAGCAGGGAAACACTTCCCAGTTTGAAACTGTGGTGAAAGAAAAGGGACTTGGTGCTTCTCTGCTAAAGAACAAGCTGTGACAGTGACCCACCTCCATCTTCAGACTTCCTCCCGATGACCAGGATAAGCTCTAACAGAAAGAAATGCTACGAGAAGATGCTTGCTGCACTTCCATGGCCTTTGTATCCACGTGACAGTAACTCCGTGCCTCAGTTTCCCCTGCACGGGATGAGGCTACAGCCTTTGCTTTGCCCGATGGCTCTCTAAGGCAAAGAGTGCCTTTCACTGTGGGTTTCTGCACCGTGATGCACAGAGCAGGAGAGGTGCTACGGTGACACGGTAAATCAAGAATACTGAGCAAACTCCCTGCCTTGAGGCTACAGTGCTTGTGGCCACAGCCACGTGGACACAACACTATGAAGAGGCATTCCCAAGGGAGACAGACACATTTATGAAAAGAAACCTGGAGGCAGGAGGAAGGGGCTGCTTCCCCAAGCACCAGGCTACTCTCCAGAAGCCATGCTGCATCCCGCTGGACTCCCAGCAGCAGACAATTAATAATGTAGTGGCTGGCTGCTCCTGCGAGGGACCCGGGGGAGGCAGGCCAGCAGCTGCCTACTGCTCCATTATTGAACAGATCCAAGACAAACGTAATCTGCTTCTCCATTTACTTCCCAGGGATTACGCCATGCTGTCTTTGTCTAGAAACTGTCTCCACTTTGCAAGCCTTCTTCCATCCATTTCCATATCCCTGGTCAGTCTCTGGCTTCCGAGGGGCTTCTGACTTCATGGCACATCTCAAGATCTCAGACCTCCTAGCCAAGCCATGCTGGAAAACTAAACCATGAATGTCCAAGAACTGGGAGAGGAGGACCCAGCTTCACAGGGTTCCTCTGCAGAGCAGGTGAAGAGGAGTTGTAGGTGTAACAATTTGGGGAAGGCTTGGAGATAGTGTCTTACATTCTTTAAATTAAAATCAAACAACCCAAAAGACACAGATTTGGATTTATCATTGGACCACAGCCGCCTCTCCTCACTATCGGTATCGACTGACAGGAGATGCTCCCACCCCACAGGATGCAGGCATGGCTCCAGTCAAACAGGGGCAGATCTGTCACTTTACTCACTACTGCTTTGTTTGCCTTACGGTAGCAATACCTGAGTCACCAGGGAAAGAGGGACATTTGCCTTTTGATTTACCCAAGACTACATGCTACAGCAGAGGTTCTCTAACAATTCTCAGATCACAATTGCAAAGTAAACCCCACCTCTACATGTATCCAAGAGGGGTGGGTGGAAGAAGACAGAATCTAATAGGATCCCTCTGAAGTGGCTCAGACTGTATCTCTAGCACCAAGAAGAACAAACATCTTCCCAGCAGATCATCTTCAGCTGGATCCTCACGGCTGTCCCACTAGCAGATCTACAGAGCAGTGCCACTCCTGCAGTTTATAAACAAGGCTGATCAGAGCAAGGCTCAGATTTGTTATTACACTAAGGACAGATGGACGACAAGGGTGACTAATCCCTGATCACCATCCAAGAGGCTTTTCTGCGAGATCTGGAGCAGAAACATGAAATTACCATTCCTCAGGCTATTTCTACACAGTTCCCATTTGCATCTGTCAGCAGGTGGCACTGGAAAGAGCATCTCATCTCTGCTGCCGGAGGCAAGGAGACCATGGACGACTCATGGATAGAAGATTTTCTGAAAGCAGTCTGTAACTTTTAGGTTCACTGGTTTTGCCTCAGTCCCCCCAGTACTCAGTATACCTTTTCCACATGAAGAAATAACTTAAAGTGTTGTCATGAGCTAATAGACAAGTCTTAATGGGTCTGCACATCACTGCCCAACCTGCAGGCAAATGTTCCTCTGCATTAGAGCAGGGCTGTTAGAGGACGAGACACCCTTTGGATTATCAACCGGCACTTCCAGCACCAGATAATGCTTTCCCTGCAGAGAGATGAAAACTTAAGAGGAGAGGAGGAAGAAAAACAAGATGAGAAGAAAGAGAAGAAAACTAGATGGAGTCTGCCAGTGTTGCAAGACGTGCTGGCGAGTGGGCAATCAACTTCTCTCCGCTCGAGAAAGGACGTGTTATCAGAGGTTCAGGCCTCAAGAACTTGGCTGTTGTATCTGGTAAGCACACATTTGCTTTCCTAAAGTTACATGGCTTCTCTGTAATCGCTGCTGGCTGCCAGTATTTCACTACAGAGCTAAGTGTCCATCTAAGGATGTGCTGCCCCATAACAGGACCCCAGCGTTACGGTAAGGTGCTGTTACTTTCAGGTCTAACAGCAGAGCCGAAGGAGTCAGAAGAGCTTGTTTGCCAATGACACACCAGAGACCGTTTAAGAGTTACTCAAAGAGGCTTAGTAAAGGCCAGGGCTGAGAACAAAAGCCCTTTTGGTACAAATATGTGACAACACTGACGTATATTAACCCACGGCACACAAACCCTTTAAACAGCATGAAGAAACCATTAAGCAAAACCCATCAAAAACATATAAAAGCCATGCTTGCAGAGCAGGAAAGGGATAGGGAGAAATGTGCAGTGCTTTCTGAATGTCTGGCTGGGGAGGAAATGTTTGCAAAAAGAATGCAAAGACCCCAAGGAATCCATTAAATTCAGCACCACCACAATGCAGTGCTAGTGTGAAAGGCCTAATTACACTCTAATCATAGCCTCTAACCCAAAGGGCAGACCTGCTTCGCTGAGATTTGTACCTGGAGAGGATATGCAGCACTTCTTTTCAGAGATATTTGCCTGCTACAACCTCTTGCTCTAACACAAGAGGATATTTGATGTCCACATGCAATGCACTGAACCAGAATGCACTCCCATCTCAGCATCTTAAATGAGAGTCCTTGGAGCCAAACGCAGAAGTGGCTCAGCAGCCGTAAGGCAGTAGCACTTTGCTCCCGTGCTGTGTGTTCATCTGAAGACCTCAAAGCTCTTTAAAAACATCACAGTGTCACAAGGACCTTGCTGGAGCCATTATTAAACTCGTTTAGCTGGTGGGTAGACGGAGGCCCAGACAGGATAAACAACCCTTCCACTCAAGATTGATCAGCTCTGTAATGGCAGCCCAAAACGATCAACTCTAATTTTCCTCACTTATCCCAAACACTCTTCCGTTCCACCGGTAAGGCAAGGGGACATTATTGAAAGCTTTTCCCTCCCCATCCTAATTCACCCTTCATCCCCATCTGCTTTGAGACGGCAGTAGCAAGAGAGTTACCATGGCTACTTTTACCTTTGCGCTAGTCAAACAAATGCAGTCACAACTGGAAAACTCTACTCTCAATCTGTAGTGGTCATAGGCAGAAGACCAGCCTGTAGCATAACAACAGGTTTTGGTAAGCAAGAGTGCTTGCCCCATACTGAAGTGCTTGGCTAGCGAGGCTGGATACATAGAGGTAATGAAAAATTTGAGCCATCCTTCTGCCATGTTAAGGACATTGATCAATAAAAATGCTATATTGAACAGCGTAATAGAGTTGTTAAAGATCATTGCTGCTTCTTTAGCTAACAAGTCAGCTTCTGAGAAAATCAGTTTTATGCGGAACCTAAGAAGACATAGAAACATTGGCTGAGATCGCCAGCGGCTGTAAATTGATGTAGTCCCACAGATGGCAGTGGAATTGCCTTGATTTAAAATCAGCTTAGGACTTGAGCATGTAGTATTATGCAGTGGTAAGTAATACCCGTTAAAAATTAGGCGGAGTGTGAGGGGTCAGACCAGACTGAAGCTATTTGCTGTCTTTATTCTCCATGCCACTTCGTGCCATGGAAGTCTCCATGACGCTCTACCTTCAATATTGCCAAGATACTCAGGGTCATCTCTAGGGTCCTAGCTGGTACTACTGATCTGTGAGATTGTATCTCATGAACCAGGCTGTTTCCTTCAGACTGAAAGCCAAGGATGACAATAACATAATTCATCAGTTCAGAAAGGATCCCCCACTCCTGTCCCGCTGAGCCAACCTTTCCCACCCATCGCTGATATCACACATTCAGTCTATCCCATCACACCATGCAAATACAGAAGAGACAAGCAAAGATGGATGTGCTCTGGAATATTTTATGACCTGCATTCATAAGCAAACATGGCACTTATGGTGGTTTCCAGGTTTTTACTTTAAAAAAAAATGGGTTTGGGTGTTCAAATGAACTGAGGACTGCCACCCAACTGCAGAAGTCCTATCCCCGTAGAATGTGTGTGGAAGGAGAGGGCCTGAGCGCTTGCTTACGCTCAGTTTCTCATTGTGAAAAGCGCTAGTAGCCTGTGCCCAGCCTCGCTGTTCTCCCAGTCTGGCTCAGCCCCTCGCTTCAGGAGAATGTCAGAGCGTGGGTTGCGATGTGAGGCTGACCCTCTACGTCAGCCTTTCTGACAGCTGCTCTGCCAGCAGCCAGCATGGGAATGAAAGGATCTCATCTGATCTTGGGAGCTAAGTAGGGTCAGGTCTGGTCAGTACTTGCATAGGACACTGGTTAGGAAGACCAGGTGCTGTAGGCTTGGGACCTGATGGGACACATCCATGAGTGCTGAGGGACCTGGGAGATGTCACTGTGAGGCCACTCCCTGAGCTCTGAAAGGTCATGGCAATCGGGGATGGTTCCTGAGGACCGGAAGAGACCAAAAGCCATTTATATCTTCAAGAATGGTAAGAGAGAGGATCCAGGGAACCACACCTTGAGCTCTGGGGAGGTGATGGAGCAAATAATCCTGGAAACCCTTTCCAAACACATGAAGGATTTTTTCTCCCTGTATCAACCTGCTAAAAATGGGATGGGGCAAAAAGGAGGCAAATGCAGGCTTCCTGCTCTTGCCATAGCTCCTGGTATAACCCCAACTGATTTGAATCAGAAGCCCTGCTCCAAAAAGGGCTTCATTTAAACAAACGTGGCCTCTGTTAGGAGGGAGAAATAGGGTCTGATTTCATGACTCTTCGTGCTTCCAGAATTCTCCACCCTGATCCCAAGAAGACCCCCTGAAGGAGGAAAAACCTTCACCAAGACAGCAGACTCCTCAGGGACCATTTGCTGGGGTGGGCATGGGTGCAGGTTCAAAAGGCAGGGGTAGTTTGCAAAAGAAGCCCCTGCTGTGCACACAGCATCGGCGATCTGCAGAAGCCCTAATCTGATCAGCTCAGATTAAACCCAGCGAGATCATTAAGATTAGCAGGATTCCAAGTCGTAATATCAAGCTGACTTCCCACGGGAATTAGACAACTCTGTCTTTGATATCTTCCCCTTCGGCTCAGGCACTATATTTCAGCCGCCGCAAGCAAACAAAACTGGAGAGAATACAATCAACGCAACAAAAAACAAGTTAAAAAATGGAACCATTTCCTGCAAAAGTCCCCCATATGCTTCGCCTGGAAGTGGATTCTGAGGACATGAGTAACACCAATCCCAGAAGAATAAAAGAAAAGGCAATGTGACTGCAGCACAGAGGACGAAAGCATCTCCCACGCAACGCTGCGGGGAGGGGACCAACATCCCACACAGGAGCGCCCTGCATTTGCCAGGACGCTCCATCAGTGCCAGCAGCTCTGCCCATGGGTGGCCGAGTCAGTACCACCCATCCAAGTCAGGTACTTTGGTACCAGCCCAGAGGTGAGACTTGGAGCTCAGGTTCCTGCCCCCAACCTTGGCCAGCTAAGCTCTGCATGCATGGCCGGTCAGCAGGCTCAGGAGCTAAAACTGCCCTTGTTGCCCCTTCAGGCACCAATGCTCTCAGACATTGTCCTATTTTAACCCCATGAGCCCCAGAGCTCAAAACAGGCTTTTTCATCTTCCAAAGGAGGAAACCACTTCACCGCAGAGGGCAACAGATTAGAGGGGGTTTTATCAGGGCCTGATGCTTTATACCAAACAACAGGTAAGCGGGGAGAAAGACATCTCCCATCTCTCCTATCCATTTACTTCTCTAACCACAGCAGACATGTCTTCGGACTCCTCTGTGGCTGGTGCCACCAAGCACGGCAGAGCAGACAAGCTCCACGCAGCCCTTTGCTGGCATCGTTTGCTGTGCTGCCTTCCAGATACTTGGCAATCGGCGGCTTCCCCAGCCCATAAATTGCACAGGACTCAAAATGAAGTCTCCTCCCTCCACTCCTGGTTTATTAACCCCATGAGGCATTAGGGGACCTTTTAGAAGCAGAATGACAGATAAAGGGAAAGGTAACAAAGCAGAAGTTGGTCCCAGACAAACAAGCTTTACTCCCCACAAAGGTGCTTTTGGTCATATCTTTGAAACATTAATTCTAGCTATGGCTCTGCCACCCGCCTGCCTCATCTTCACCAGCTCTGCAACAGAAATGCACTTAGTTACCAGCAGCTGATGATTTTCTAAAGACCCTGGCGTAACCTTGAGGGAACAAGCAGCAATGCACCATGTTGTCTTCAGCAAGACATTTCAGGAGCATTTGCGCCTTGCCCACAAAGCTCAACTCATGTCTCTATGATCCAACACCTTTGAACACCTCTCCAGGCGCTGGGCTGTCAAAGAAGCCCCCTCTCCCTGACTTTTAGGAGGAAAACCTCCAACAACTTCAAAGGCAGCAACATTTTCTGCAAGCAACAGCTGCCCAGGTGCAAAACGAAGATGCTCATATCAGCTCATATCACTTGGCATAAAGGACAGCGCATGGGAGGATCTGGTGACACTTCTGTCTCGTTCCAGCTATGGTCTCCAGGCAGAGAAAAGCACGGCAACACCCAGACTGGGGCTCATCCACCTCCTTAGCACGACAACGACAAGGGATGTTATGGTGACCTGCATCGCTAATAAGCTGCAGGGTCTCGGCGTTTCTTCACCTTGCTGCCCCTGTCTAGTGAGCGGCATAGCACTAATCTGCTTATTTCACCTCGCCTCTGCATGACGTTTTCTGCCAACAACAACAAAACCCGTTCTGTGTATTAGGTACGCCTCTGATCGCAATCACTCAGCCCCCGTTACATCCCGCTCCCTGGAGAAGAGAGCCTGCCGTGTTTTCCAATTCCATGCCCCAATCTCTTTAGGCAGATTTCACAGTAATTGCAAAGCTGAGCCACCCGGACCGCACGCAGCGCCTTCACTTCAATGTTTATCCAAGGTGCCGCAGATTTCCAGCTGTGATCTGTCAGCGATTATTTCCATACCCTTCACTTCACCCTTGTATGCAAGCATGTACCAAGGAGTGAGCAGTAATTAAAAGAATTGGGGTCTATTTAATTACCTTCTGACACAATAGTGCAATGGCTGCCGTCAAAGCAGCGCGACTCCCGGGAAATTGAATCTAACAGCGGTCGAGCAGCGGCGTGGGACCTGCATCGCTTTAGCACAGGTTGCCTCTGCTTGCAGTGGGGGAAAAAGCAGCAAGCATCTCATTTCCAGTCAGGAAGGGAACGTGCCGCTTTCAGACCAAAACCTATCGCAGAAGAGAGGGAAATTTTAATGGGGAAACTGAGCGCGACCTTTAGGCTGTGGCCGCTTTTGGCCCTGGCAGGTTCAGCGGGAGCAGGCCAGGGTTATTGCAGAAAGGAGGCGGGGGTTGCCCAAATCCACCCACACGAGCCAGAAAGATTTGGTTTCACACAGATTCACGGTAACTCATTCCTCAAGCAGAGGAAAGGTCTCGTCCCACACAACTTTCCCCTCACTCCTCAGCAGCGGTGCCTGGTTTTAAGAAGCAAATAGCAGCCTGGGGAAGTAATGGGGAGAGGAGGTGAAACCTGCGCCTCCTGCAGCCCAGAGACCCTCAGCGGGCTCTGGGGAAGGATCCAGACCCTTCACCCACAGCCTCTTCCATGGTGATGCTGTGAAAATATTCACAGGTATCAACGGGAGAGATGAATTGTGAATGTCTACCAGCACGCAACCTCAGGCGAGGCACCTCAAAGCCCCATGGCATGAATCGTCCCTAAAGGAAACTCCAGTGGCCTGCAAGTCCCAGTGTGAACTCACGCACTGGGATACTGGGACTGAGCAATTCCCCTCTGCCTGCTCCCAGCTCGCCGTTGTGTCAGGACGTAATTGCTTCTCCTCGTCACCCTTTCACCCTGGATCCCACGGACTGGGTCTAGGTGAGTTTGTACTCATGAAGGTCATGGTCCCACAAAAGGCATCTTATTTTTATCTCCAGTTCAGGCAGAGGGCACGGAGCAGCGGGGAAGGATGCCCCGCTGCCCTGCCTCCCAGCAGGTGACCTCAACCCTCCTGCTGAAGGAGATGGCTTTTAGCAGCTCTTCTTCCCTAACAAGTCTCACCTCTGAGCTGTACCCTTGATCCTTTCACACACCTCCTGCCTTAGGGAAAGACATAATTATCTTCAGAGATCTTTTGGAAATTAAGGGAGCCTGAGCGATGGCTCAAACACCCCTGTGCCAGGACCACCACGGCAGCTTCGGGCTCTTTCAGTCCTGCCTTTGGGGATACTGGCTCCCCCCACCAATCCGTTACAAACCTGCGGTGAAGAGACAGGATGTGGAACCCACAAACTGTTCCTCTGCAGAAAGGAAACGAAAACCAAGTAGAAAAATCTAACCACACGCTCTCAAGCTCGTCAGGAGACGACCAGAAAGAAAGCGAGGAAGGGAGATGCTTCAAGACGACAGCAGAGTCCGTGCCACCAGCCTGAGTCGCACCAACTCCAGAAGGAGCTGCAGGTGCAGAGCACCTGTGAAGACAACGTGCTTTTAGTTTTTTAAGTTGCCTAGGAACTCACAAACACGGGCCAAATGTTCCTTGAGAAAGACATGCTACCATTTCCTCCTTAAACAGAAAGCCCTTCCAGAAGCTGTCAGGATATTAATAGAGTTTTTTTCATTACAAAAACTGAGTTAGGTGAAAATCTCTTCCCCATAAACCATTCAGTGAATTCTGTCCCCACTTCTCTTTCGCTTTTACTGGTGCAAAACAAGGGAAAAAGATGCCTGTCTTCTCCTAAGCTGTTTGCTGGACGTATTCAAAATACAAGATGTTCTGGCTGATTTTGGATGTAAGAATCGATGTCACGTCTCTGCTCTGCAAAGGGCAGTTTCTCTCAGACCCCGGTGAGAATAGACACATTTATGACTCGAAATTCATTCTCTGGAAAAGTCCTCTACGCTTTGTTTAAAATTCATTGTTTCTTGTAAACTCATTTGCTAGAATATTAATAGAAGGAAAACATATAAAAGGAAGAAATGCAGCTGACAGGAATTTGGTTAAAAATTCAAACCAATGTTCACAGGACTTTTCAATTTCCCAGCTCTGGGTTGCATAATTTTCAATGCACGGGCCCTGAAACCGGCCTGAATTCTAATGCTATTTTGAAAAGAAAAGACATGATGAATGTTTTGGAAGATTCTTGATTTTCTTTTTAGCTCACTGTGAAGATATGATTGAAAATGCAAAGAGACATCATGGAAAAAAAAAAAAAAAGAAAGGAGATGAAGGACAGAACGTTACACAGGAGGAAAGAGCCTGTATAGTCAGAGAGGCCAAAAATTGTGTTTCTCTTAATACAAGCTGGGTCCAAAGCAACCACATTCAAGACCAAATGGTGCACTTGCCTTTGGTGGTGCTCCACAGGGGTGAGGAGACGATTGATAAGACCAGTGGCTTGGAAACCACCCGTGAGCTCCTCTCACATAGCTACGATTTTCATTCACTCCACGCTCCAGGGGCAAACGATGACTGTCCCAGTGACCAACCCATCAAAGCATTCAGGTCCTGTAACTAACTTGCATACCGTTGTATATATTTCCATTAGACAAAATAAATACTTATCATCTAGAACAATATCATTCTAAATTGCAGAATAAAAGAAATCGGTGGGGAAGGCGGGAGGGAGAAATGACTGCAGTAGTTGTTAATGAGGAACTACCCCATAATTACACAGATTACCAATACCCCATCGAAAGGCAGCAAAGCCGCACTGAATTAGCACCCAAACGCTTCCAATAGGCACGAACTATTTCATAGCCGGAGCTCTCCTTACCACAGGCTCTGCAGGTAGCAGAAGACTTGGCCTCACAGATGGCATCTGCTCTCTATCCACCCCGTTTCTCTCCAGCCCTAATTGAGACAATCACCAGCAATCAGAGGAAGTCAGCTGCTCCCAGCCCATAATGAAACAGGGCTGGAACAGCTGTGCCACATCTTTTTACAATTATCCTTCCTCCACCCCTCTAACTAATAACAGTTTCATGAAGAATAGACCTTGCTACACCTGAAATACTTCAGAATAAAGGGATGCCCTGGCGCTGCTCCGTCAGAAGCAATGAGGGAGCAGCACCAAAGCAAGCTGCCTTACTGGATCCATTCAGTCACTCCTAGGGTGTTAAAATACCACCTCTAAGAGGAGCTGAGAGGTGAGCTGGCAGCACTGGTCCAGGGGAAAATACCACATACCTAGGGAGAAAAAAAAAACAGCATATAAGACAACAAAGGCAGCAAGGTAGGAGCAAAACGAGAAAGGATCTCAGCAATGCACCCTACTCTATAGGAGACATCACATTATACTCCAGGACCCCCCTGAATTATTGCTTGAATTAAAGGTGGGGGACACGCACATCTAAAGATATTAATAAGGACTGAAGTAAAACAAGAAGTGTGTTAAAGCTATCTCAAGGCAATTTCATATGTAAGGAAGACAAACTGAGGGAAACCGGTTGCCAGAGGGAACCAAATGACAGGAGATAAAGTACCCGAAGGACTAATGGTGACCAAAAACCATATTGTGAATTGCAAAAAGAGGCTTTAAAACAGTTGTTTCTCCCTTCTGCACTTTGTAACGTGAATGCAGAGGCTTGATGTGACCGTCACACCAAACAAAGGGAACGTGGTGAGGGAGAGCATCGTCTGTTTCCCACACAGACACCCCAAGACCATATAAGACAACCTGAAAAAAAATACACACAATAAACAACAGTAACCAAGAAAATAAATAGCAGAGGCTATTTCACTTGGTCTTAATCCAAGGACAAGCAGTTAACCAAGACCACTGCAACTGTTTGGGGGCTGGAACATGACCCACAGTAATTAAGCTCACCAGTACAGGCCAGAGGAGCCAATATCCCCCATGGAAACTGCAGCTGCAGTTTCAAACGAGCAGAGCACAACCAGCTGCGCTGGAGTCTGGCTACCACAGCTGTGCTTCAAGACTTCTTCAGACTTCCAACATCCTTTTAGCCATCTTTCATCTGCCGTGCAAATCTCCTCCCAGAACTCAGCCCCTCGTGAGAACGCCAGGAAAAATGAACTGTCGAGCGCCGACTTAATGCTGGGAAAGAGCGGGGCCAAGTTCAACGCCACCCTCCACGCAGGGCATGACCAGAGAGGAGCCGGTCAAGGGCATTTGGAGCGCTAGGCCAGCAGCGTTTCCCCCACCGTATAACTGAGAGCAAAACTGAGGACCACTGCAGCCCTTTTCCTTCCTAGCTATGGTCCCTCCTTGCACCTGGGCTATGGCGTCTCATATCATCCACGTCCCGGCACTCCCCTCCCTTTTGGAAGCACAAGATGAGCACAGAGAAGCAGCAAGAAGGAGGTCATCCATAGAGCACTAGGCCACTCTGGTAGGCAGCGGTGGGACTCAGGCTGGGACAGCAGGGGCCAAGCACTCCTAATCCTCGGTGTTTACAAACAGTGGCTCAAAGTGAGACCTGGCATCATCCCACACTAGCAACGTACGGGTCATAGCTCCAAAAGGAGGTGACAGCGGTGTAAAATAGCACCCAGAGCAATGTTTGGTGGTGTTACCAAATTAACATTTCAGCGCCATCGCCATGGTACGTGCCCGCGATACCCAGAAGTCCTCCCTGCTGGGCCGAGGCATCGCTGCGTGGATGCCGGTGAAATCCTCCCACCAGAAATGGGATCTGAATCCGATCCAGCTCATTCGCTCCCTGCACCCCGGCCACACGCACACACTGCTGTAGGAGGCAAAACACTCTTCACGGAAAACCCCAAAATTGCTGTCGCTTTGGTTGTGTGCTCAGAGGGAATTCTTCACTGGTGAGAAGCATTCGCAGAGCCTCTTTCCCAGGATAAAAATTTGCCGGCACAAACTGTACGCTCCCCAGCAGCCGAAATCCCCATTGCCAAGGACGGTGCAGCTCCGAGCTGAGCGCAGACAGGATGGGCCCCCAGGTACCTGTCTGCATCAGCAGAGTGAAGTCTGTGTAAACCACAGAGCCATTATCAGGGGTAAAATTAGCTCCTGTTACTGACAGCATCTATCACTCATTCCTACTCTAATCTCTACCAGGGGAAGGATTTACAAGCAACAATGATGAAAGAGAAAAGGGAAGGGGGGAAAAAAAAAATCAAAGCGATACGGAGGGGAGAAAAAAAATCAAAGCAAAGATAACAAAAGATGGAAGAAACAAACTACATTATATTACAGGGACCAAGGGATCCTTATCGTGCCCAGATAAGATTTTCATTCAACGTGTTGCAATTTTTTTTTTTTAACAGCTTAAGAAGATTCAAATACATTGCCAGGTACCTCCAGCTCTGTAAGGGTTTTTTTTTAGCCATGCATCATTGCAGCAGCTTGCCTCAATAAAAATCCTAGGGAAACACATACAATGGGAAGCGCATCAAAGGGACACAGATGTTGTAAGAATCTTACTGAACGAGTGCAAGAACTAAAGGTGGGAAAAAGATAAAGCTCAGATTTTACGTCAGTGTTACTCTTTAAGAGGTTTATTAGCCCTTTAAAAAGGGTTTATTAAAAACCTATTAATTGCAGAATAATCAGTAATGGTGAACCTAACCCATAGATCAGTGGATAGTGCACTATTAGATAGCATGTATTAGTAAATGACTACATAATGCAGAAATTAATGAGCCATTATAAAAAAGATCCTTAAAATAAAATATGACCAGGAGAAGAAAGCAAACCACCACCAGTGCTGCTTGTTAGCTCCCAAATAATCTTGGCTTTGTTTGCCCTTAATAAACCTCTTCATTTCTTGGCAGAATTAACCACTGCAAGTAAATGAAACTTCTGGATGCACTGAGCAGCGTACGGGGCAGACCTCTTCCTTCCCTGAAAGCATGCGGCTAATGCCAACTCCACCGGAGTCCAAGGTACCGCAGTCGCCATCGTCCAGAAGAACAGCATGATTAAAATGTGCCTTTTACGCACAGGTCTCGGAGCACCTGATCAATAATTATTAATGGAGCCGCACAGCAATCCATTGACACAGCTACTGCTGAAAGTATGCTGCTCCCTTCGCCATCACTGCACCAGGAGAGCCAGCCCTGAACTTCCAGCCTGACTTCATCTCACGTAGCCAGCTGGAGGTGTCGGGGGCCTGTCTGAATCAAATTATAAAGGAGAAGACAAAAAATAGAGTGAAGGACCTGCCCTATCTTCAGAACTTGACCCTAGGCAAGTCTCCCAGGAGGTTTCTCTAGCATTACAGGAGACTTCTGCTCCTGAGCACCCATTGGGATGGGAATGCCTGCAGGACACGGGCTGATGGGAGCTGGAAGGCAGAGCGCCCAGTGCTCACAAAACGTACCCGCTGGAGCTGCTGCCATGCAGGGTCTCACGATGACGAGCAAAGAGAGAACGTGGGGCTGTCTTGCCACCCAGCAGTGTTCCCCTCATTCCTCTCCCTCCCCTCCTGGCAAAGGGAAGGCATCAACATCCCTCTTGAAACAACATTGAAATGAATGTGAGGAAATTACCCATTTCCTAAGAGAGGCTATATGTATGCATATGTGTTTTGGGAAGTCTAATTTGCATTTCTGGGCCTCAGAGTGCCCCTAATAGAATTTACAGTGGGTTGTGAAGATTGCCATCGCAGCTAATCAAATATAATAAATAGCTCTGACTGAGCAGATGACTCTCCTACAGCACTGTGGTTATCAGAGGGATCGGTCTTAATTTGAGACTCCATTCATCAGCCCTGCTAACAGGATTGTGCAGAGAGTGATATTTGACAGAAGTGTTTTCGAAATTCCTAAATGGAGAGTGTGCATTGAGGGAGACAAGATGGATGTTTCCATTACACTGACTGCAGGATGTCTCACCGCCCCCCGCTTCCCACCCAGCAACAAACGACTGACAGACACATGCCATTATGGTGAATACAGTGGCCACGGATTCCTTCTTGTTTTGTTTATCTAGAGAAAAATAATGAATTCATTCTAGGGACAAAGGGTGGCAGCGTGAGACAGCCCTCCACAAACTTCTCCAATGTGGGTCCTTCCCACGGGCTGCAGTTCTTCACGAACTGCTCCAGCGTGGGTCCCTTCCACAGGGTGCAGTCCTTCAGGAGCAGACTGCTCCAGCGTGGGTCCCCCATGGGGTCACAAGTCCTGCCAGCAAACCTGCTCCAGCGTGGGCTCCTCTCTCTCCACAGGTCCCCAGGTCCTGCCAGGAGCCTGCTCCAGCGGGGGCTTCCCACGAGGTCACAGCCTCCTTCGGGCACCCACCTGCTCCAGCGTGGGGTCCTCCACAGGTTGCAGGTCGATATCTGCTCCACCGTGGACCTCCATGGGCTGCAGGGGGACAGCCTGCCTCACCATGGTCTTCATCACGGGCTGCAGGGGAATCTCTGCTCCAGCGCCTGGAGCACCTCCATCCCCTCCTTCTACACTGACCTTGGTGTCTGCAGAGTCGTTCCTCTCACATATTCTCACTCCTCTCTCCACTGTTGTTGTTCTGCATTTTTTGTTGTCCCCCTTCTTAAATGTGTTATCCCAGAGGTGCTACCACCGTCGCTGATGGGCTGGGCCTTGGCCAGCGGCGGGTCCGTCTTGGAGCTGGCTGGCATTGGCCCTGTCAGACATGGGGGAAGCCTCCAGCAGCTTCTCACAGAAGCCACCCCTGTAGCCCCCCGGCTACCAAAACCTTGCCACGCAAACCCAATACAGCACCATTAACACATCTTTGCTTCTACTAGAAACACCATAGTGGATATTTCATATTTGCATCGGCATGAACCCCCCTTTGGTAACTCTCCCCTACACCTTGATAATCCCCAGTTTCACGAGTGGCTGTGGCGGCGAAGGGAGGAACGCCATTCTGATTTACGCTGCAGCAGGACTCGGGTTGCATGGCACACCACCACGACCACAGCGCAGCATGTTTTTTGGCACAAGTCCTGTTGCAGGTGTGTTTATCCTGTGCAAATGCTTGCCCTTCCCCACCTTCTCAGGAACCTCTAGAGCAGTGAAGCTCTCTCCAGTTGGCCTCCCCTTCGTAGGGACGCAGGGGGATTCACCCATGCTCGGCAGAGCTGTGACAAAACAAGCAGTTTAACAGCGAGCGGTAGAACTGGCCTGCAGTAACGCAAGCTGGTCAGACCTGTTTGCTTTGAGAAAGCTCTCCCACAGCAGATTAAGCCTGTGATGAGGGGTTAATGAAAGACGTGTTAATTATCACCACCCTAGACCTGTGCGGTTTTTGAGATGTGGTTGAGAACAACTCTCAGCACAAAACTATGCTCTTCCGTTTCCTGGGAGGAGGAGAATGCAAAGCCATTTTTCTCCTTCTGTCAACAGCATGGGCCGAGGGCCTGATCAGATACAGCAAACTGCTGAAGGGCGGCGTAAGAAACCCTATTCCTGGCCCGGCTGTGCAGCAGGCAGGTGCCCAAGTCCCCATGGCACATGGGGAGCAGCAAGCGCTCCTCCTGGCTGCAGCTTCCTCTCTGCTGCCTTGGACCTGGGGGAGGCTGTGAAGGTTGGTGGCTCCTGGCAAAGAGCAGGGCAGAGGGGCAGAAAGGAGCAAGAGGAAAAAAAACGGAGGGAGGAAGAAACAGGAATGAACAAGTTCTCTCAGACCCATCCATCCAGGCAGAACATTTTGCCCCGGATTTTGTAAACAACACGGTAGAAAATGGTAAATCATAAAAGTGAAAGTGATCCCCTGTATTCTTCCCAAATCCCTTTTCGTTCTCTTCATCTGGAGCCACTCCCTTTGGCAGAAACAAAGGGGACATGAAACATGTTGGAAAGGGCTTCTCAGCTCATGCCTGCTTGTTCCAGCAAAGACCTTGAACTTGCAAAGACCAGGGCTGAGAGTTGCTGTCCCAGCGTGAAACGAGAATCACTGCGAATCCTCTTCAGAGACAACCCCATGCTCATGGGACAGAGGGGAGCAGGGACAGGTCAGCGAGGAACAGGGGAAGGAAAAAAGTACTTTAAAAAATAAAAGGAAAGAGGGAAGCTTATTCTGCAAGTCAAAAACAGTTTGGCGTTTCCAAGTCAAATACAAGCAAAGCCTTTGTCCGCATGCTTCATTGTAACACTGTTGCTCTAAATCCCCTTTTATCCCTTTAATTATGCATGAAAAAACCACACGACCTCCATGCTCGTACGCTCAGCCGAGCAGCGGCTCACAGTGCAGAGGCTCATTATACAGCTTTAGCGGGGCTGAGTGCTCTGAATTATTTAAATCTCCATTAAGCCTCCACTACGGCATATCTATGTGATAAACGGATCAGGTGCTGCTGGATTTCTCCCCTGGCCAACCCGCTCTCCCTTCTCCTTCCCCCTCTCTCTCCTTCCCCCTGCAAAACTCAGTGGGAAGGGAGATAATTGCCAAGAGGGAAGGAGTTTGCACTCATGCTATCAAGTGTTTCGTTGTCATTGCAAAAAGGCCAACTGAGCCAAGTAATAAAGACACTTAATCAGGATAGCACTAGAGGGCATGGTAAGGTGGTCAATGCATAACCCATTTAATGGCCGTTTCATTGTTTGAATTAAATAAAACTTAAATCAGTATGTTTTACTTAAGCCGTGTGAATGCCCCATCCCTGTTCCCGCAGCACCACTGCAGAAACACATGGAAGAAATGGTGTATGGCCAGAGACAGGGGTGGTTGTGATGATGGGGCTCGGTGTATCCAATGTGGAGGGTCACCTATTTTGTCCTCCCCGTCCCCTTTTCACATGCCCACTGCTCTACAGGCCGGTATCATAAGGAGAGCAATGGTCCAAGGAGAAGCTAGGAATGGTAGACTGAGGGATCTCAGAGCACAGCCGAAATGTGAGGGATTTGTAGAACAGCCTTCTGGCTGCAAAAAAAGGGGGAAGAAAAAAAAAAATAATCGCAGTAAAACATAGCAGTCCCTGCAGCTTCCCTAGGAGCAAAGGAGGTCATCCCAGATCGAGGAGAGGCCCTTAATCCCTGTGAAGAGAAGGACAAGATCAGTTCTCCCTAGAGAAAGTTTCCTGCTGCCACAAACCTCTTCAAACACGAAGGGATGGGGGAGAGGGAAGCAAAAACTCTTCATATTGCTATTCAAAACAGCTCTTCATGGCACAGGCAGACCTACCAAACAGCACCCCAAGGGCCATGGCAGAAAAAGCTCATGTTAACACTTTTGTTTTCCTTGGTTTCTTGCTGCCAGGGACAAGCAGGCACAGGTGATATCAAGTCTGGGCACCTAGCAGCCACAAAGTTTGGAAAAGAAATAACAGAAGTCTCAGGTAGAAACGCTTTCAGAATACTTTTGGTTAGGGGGAAAAAATCCTTTTTAATGGAAAACACTGACAGCCCCTAATACACCTCAACACCGGGAAAGAGGAAGGATGCCATGGTCCTTCCATCACATCCCATCACTGGGGACCAGGGCAAGTTGATGGTGAGCTTGGTAATCACTGCCCTCAGTGCCCCTGAGAGTTCATCACCGCAGCACATTCAGCTCGCCGAGAGCTGTGCAGCACCGACGCACCATCACAAGCTACAGGTGCCCATCACCAGCTACAGGTGCCCATCACCTGAAGTACAAACAGCCGCACAAACACACCCCAGTAAAACAAACCTTCAGAGCAAGTCAGTCCACAATGGTTGGTGAGAGAAGCAACAACCCAAAAATACAGTTATTATGTCAAATTCACAATTCCCTACTTCCCAACCCCCGGGAAAAAAAAAAGTGAACAGGATTTAGCTCCTGTCCAACCACAAGTTTCCTGAGTGAGCGTGAATAAGTCCCAGATCTCCACAGCCTTTGGCTCCTCGGCTGCACGATGGAGATAAGAGCCCATCTGTTGCCCCTCACGGCTGCAGCAAGGCCGGAGCGTCGCCAGGGGCTCCTGGAGGTCGGGATAAATGGCCAGCTCTGCCCGCGGCCTCGGGAAGCGCTTGCGGAGCCGGGCAGGAAGCAGGTGGGGACAAGGAGGTGCATGCAGTTAGTTATTGGTGAAAGCAACTGGAAAATGTGCTGAGGAGGGAAGAAACAGTCTTTGGTGTTAAAAATAACCTCTGCCAGAAAAAAAAAAATTAAAGGCCTCTTATTTTAAAAGTTTCTCTCCATATTTACTGGAGATAAATGGAGACAGCACAGTGGCAGCGTTTTCTTAAGACTTGAGAAATGGCTGGCAGGACTCTAGAGACAGGTTTCGCTCATACATCATTCCCTTCCCCTCCCAGTCTCTGGGGGACACGTGTTGCTGTGACATCCTTTACCAAGATTTACAGAGCAGTCATCCTGTCAGGGATGTGAAGGCAGCCTTGCTGCCACAACGCTGCTGTCAACGCACCACGTTCAGGAGGCAGCAGCTAACCTTGTTTTCAAGCCACGGTTTCTACCTAGGGAGGCAACAGAGACAAAGAAAAGCCCCAATCTGCCCCACTTCCAGCTGCTTCCGCAAGGGGACTTGTTGCTGTCTACTTACACCAGCGGCTTTGAAAACCGGTATTTATTTTGCTGCTCTGGCAGTGCTTATTTCTCCAAGCTGCAGGAAAGCAATTAGAGCTGGGCATCCTGTTCCCGGCTCTGCTCCTGATTCCCTCGGTGTCACCTTCGGGGATGGCGGCGGGGGAACGCCGGACCTTGTCTGCCTCGGTGGCAGCACTGGGGCTGCCCTCGCCCTCCCTCTGTGCCTCAGTTTGTCTCACTCTTGCCAACTCTCATCTGTATTTTTAAAAACAGCAGGAGTCAAAGTCCTAAAATGTAAGGAACTGGCTTTCAATTCAGGCTGCATTTTAAAGAGGAAGGTGTCTTTTTTTTTTTTTTTTGTATGTGAAATCTCCAGCAATGGCCTCTAGGTGCTGAGACTTTCTTTTAGAAGTCTGAGATTGATAGTAAATATACAATATTCACAAGCATGAAATCATCTAAGGTTTACACAATAAGTGTCCCTTTTGCTGACAACTCTCAAACTAACTTACCTATATCAAGACAACCTTTCCCAGGGGGAAAAAAAAAAAAAAAAAACATAAAGCATTGCCTCCCATTAATAATAAAGCCAGGTTAATAATAATGAGGCCAGGAGGGGCACTCAGACCTCAGGGCATCGCTGAGGGCTGTCCGGACCAAGGCTCGGGGGCTCTGCCAAGGAGAGGAGCCCCCTCGCCTCGGCAGCCTCCCACCGCCCCATCCATCCTCCTGGGTAGCCAGCGTGCCCGTGTGCTGCTCCCAACCCCCAGCCACTGATGACACGCGAGTGCCTTGAGATGGATAACCAGAGAAACTTCAGTATTAAAAGAAAACCACTATCAGTTTCTAATGCAATTAACAGCCCCCTGCCAAGAGAGCCAATAAGAGCACTTCATCAGACCATTATAACCCTGGAGGGTATAGAGAGGCTGCCACGGTAACTCCTTTAATTGCCCTTAATGTTTCATTAAACACAATTACATTTAAACCTAAACTGTGCCATTTGTTGTGGTTTTAATTAGACAAAGGGCAAGATAAAAGGATCGGATTAACCCTCCTCTTCCCTCCCTCCCCTCTACCAGGGGCTGAGAGCAGCCTGAAACTGGATTGAGATAGGGAGAAAAGCAAAGAGGACCGAAGCACGAAGCACGTCGACGGACCCACGTGCACGGCGGAGAACAGCCAACTTCAAGGAGGGGAGAAGACAACATTGGACTTGAACTCACCAGGCTCTCCCTGATGGGGAAGTCAAAGCAGTGGACGTGCCCCTCCGGAGACCTCCAGCCCCATCCTCCTGCTGCCACCCGCCTGCCTGCGAGGGTGCAAGCCCCTCCTGAGACCTGAGGTCTCTCGGCTCTGCCAAGCCTGTGCTCAAGTTAGAGACCAGCGGGTAATTCACTGTGGTTAGTGCAGCTCAGGCGGGGTGCGGGGGCTCCCCGCTATGGCTCAACCCGAGCTGCTGCTGGGGCAGAGTGGAGGAGAGCCTCAGCATGGGTGGGAGCTCCAGGTGGACACTGCCCTGAAGGAAAGGCACCCTTCACTTCCATAATCACACTGCTAAGAGCAAACAACGCTCCTTGAGCTCGTGTAGATCGTATTTCCCCGTTTTATCCATTTGAAATCACTTCAGTAATTTCCCTTGTATACACCCCGGTTTACACCTCTTACACCGCCGATTAAAGTCCCTCCAAGATTCCCAGCTTGTTTCCATGACCTGCTCTGGTAGCCTTAGCAAGGGGAGCTGGCAGCACTCCCCGGCTCTCAGCCTTTCGTCCAAGTCCAGCGCTCCTTGCTACAGTTCCAGACTTTTTTTTTTTTTTTTTTTTTTTTTTCTTTTTTTCCAAATACAATCCTGCAGTTTCTTTGGCACAATCAGGAATTCCCATGGCCGCACAGACACACTTGTTACCGATGCCTTTCCTCTGTTAGGGAGATGTGTCAGCCCAACACTTCTAAAGAGAGGCTGCTATGCGGGAGGTACGCTCGGTCCCATATGCTTGTAAAGCCATTCTTGAAACATACACCAAAAAAAGAGCATGCAAACACTTATTTTAGCCTAATAAAAAGGAAAACCATATTTTCCTTTACAGAATTTCTTCAGTACTTGCTTAAACATTGCTTCTAAATTAGGTCTAAGGCTTAAATGCTGAAACTCTGCACCCCTGTTTGATGTTGCATATGGCTTTGGCAAACCAAGCTGTCTTCTCCATCTTTTCTGAGCTTTTCAGTGACTTAGAGGAAAAAGAAAAGCAGATTTAGCTGCAGTGCCACACACCCAAATCAGAATAAACTGCTGAAATGCTGCTCTGTTCAGAGATTTATGATACAATTAACATTTTCTTTGGTTTCTAATGACTTCGTTCTTCCTTTTTGAAGCTGACAAGAGAGTAGGAATAGCCACAGGGTATAATCAGACTGTCTGCAAGGTGGAAGGGAAATGAAGCAGAGCAGAAAGGGACCCTCTGAAGCAGGCAGGTATCATTATTATCTCTTTGTGGGAGCATTAGCACCATTGGAGGGCACTCAGGCACCACTGGAACAAGAGCAGCATAAGAACTTGAATAGAACCGAGGAGGAGATGAAAAGAATGAAACAGGCACTCAGTGACGGGTCTGAATAGTCTCCTTTGTGCCACAAGGCTTGCTGAGATTTCGCTATCGCTTGACAAGTGCCAAAACTCTGCAAGTCTGATCCAAAGACTCCATGTGTCAACAGGAAGCCTCCCATTAACTTCAGGGAAACTTAGCCCAAGCCAAGGCGTGATAGATCACCTACCACCGTTCCAGGGAAAGAAGTGAAATCCATCTTAGAATTCTCGTTACTAATTTTCAGCGATTTTTCACAATATATCTCATCACCCCAGTGTCTACTCACACAATAAATCAATGCTTTTGCAGAGCTGCGAGTAAAACGAAGGGATGGGGCAGATGAGAAAGGTGGTAGAGAAAATGTGTGCCATTGCTCAGAAGGCAGTAATTGCAGCAAGAACAAGCTCCCCTCTGGTCCATTAACACAGCTAACTGTGCTGCAGTGGTCCATGGTGGCCTCACCAGCCTTATCATCTCCACTTGGGAGGGAACTGAGACACGGACGAGGAGGGTAATCAACACTGCAGCAGGGCAAGAGCTGTACACACAAACTGGGTCAGCCCATATACAGAGCAGAGGTGGGAGACTTGGGTGGGAACCTGCCTTTGCAGAAAAAGCTACCCGTCTTTAACTACTAGGAGAGAGAGCATCATTGCTAAGCGTGGTGAAAAAGTGCCACCAGAAGCAAAAGAGATCAGAGCAGCCCAGGGAAGAAAAAGCTAAGACTTCCACTCTGAGGTTGCGGACAGAGCAGAGCACATCGGCTGGGGGACCAGAGTGCTACGGGGTGGAAACACAGGACTTTGCAGCAGCCAAAAATGGCAGAGCAGGCTGCAAGCTGGCAACTCCCTGTTACTAGATGTGTGCTTCAGAGCTATTAAAAAAAAAAAAGATCCACGGGGGAAACATATATTAATGTGTCATTTCCAATTTACTCCACCATTCTTTTAATTTGCTATTTGCCCAGAAATAAAGCTGAAAGTGGTCCAATTAGAGCAATGCTGCCTCTTCACCTCTCTGCAATCCCTGTGGCAGCTCCTTCCTTCTCTGCTGAGGCACAGAGAAAGGAACATCTCTTCTGACCATCGCCATGGCCAAGAAAACCCGACATTGGCATGATGCTGTTGCTTAACAGAAGAAATTGTAGGAGCAGAGGACTCCTCCACCAGTGGAGGCTGCCTGCCTGCAGTAAAGCTCTGCCTGGTGCTGGGAGAGCATCTGCACATCGCTGCTGCTACCTCCAGGATGAAGGGGTGACCCTTAGGTTTGAGCTTTGGGGAGCAAGAGGGACGGAGGGGCAGGGGGGTACGAGGGAGTGGGGAGAACAGCTGTTAAGCTCTTAGAGATAATAAATTGAATAGCTCTGAAATTGGACCCACAAGGATAAAAGTGATTTTAGTGCCTATAAGACCGACTATAAACTCAATCTGTCAGACAGCAGCAGCTGTTAAAGATAATGGTCCTGGTAAATTTAACTTCGGAACTGCCACAAAGGGACTAGTGTGATGTTAAGTTTCTCCCTTCTTTGAAAGGGGGTGGGGAGGGGGGGGAAGGCATCAAAAAATGCAAGATCTTAAACATGCATCTCCAGTCAGCTAATCAAAAAACCTGCTTTGAAGAGCAAGGATGGGCTGTGCCCCCATGGGGGAGAAGAGAGCCTCTGGAGGCTTTTAGGCAGATGAATACCTCTGGGCTGCTTTGATAGGATTCCACAAATGATACCAAATATTTGCTAATCAGCCAAGGTCAGCAGGGAAAGAAATGACTCTCTGCTCCGAAGCCAGGCATCTCCTAATTATTTAAGTCCACGCTGTGACTTTATCATGAGCTCTAGGCAAAGAAAAGCGTCTAGCTGGACTACCCCCGAGCAGATGGTGACTCAGAAGCACTCCCTTGCCCTCGGTCCTCCCTTGCCCTGGAAGGGAACAGTCCTTCACCCGCGCCAGGCCCCTTTGGGACGGACGATCCTTCCCCCAGGAGCTGCTCGGCCCCAGCACAGGGTGCAGCAGGACGGCGCGAAACCAGCCCCACCAAGGGAAGCCCAGCGCTGGCGTGGCATGGGCAGGCAGCACACGCTCCAGCTGCTCCTTTCCACGGATGCACTTGCCAGCTCACAGCAAAGTCTTGCTTGCACCAAGCATCCCACCAAAAACCCAGGGAATTTTATCATGGAACCCATCAGCGTCTGGGTCTGGCCCACAGAGATCAGATAGAAATCTCTAGATTGGCAGTGTAATGCTTCAAAACCTATTTCCCTGCCAAGCAGGTAATACAGCATGACTGAGCACGTGTTTATTCAGACCACCGTTCCAAATAAACTATTCGCAGCAAGTGGTTTTAATATGACAATCAGAACTACTTATGCAATTTTGAAAAGGCAGCAGGATTTGGCTACAAGAACAGAAGACAGTCCAGTTCACTTCACTTACCAAAGCAACCATTGCAACCACATAACCATCATCAACTTTCTACAGAACAGAGCAAACAAGACCTGCATGGTCCTGGTGAGAAGCGAGGAGGAGGGCTGGCCTCTCCGCACTGCCTCCTCATCCCTGCTCAGCTCCGTATAGCACCTCCAGCATGGTTTGCAGCATCCCACTTCTCTAGCCCCAGCCCTTCCCAGGGCACACCGCAGGGACGTGAACCTTTCCTTAGCACATATTCCCAATATCCGGCATGCTCCAGGATCAGAGGAGGGTTTCATCTCGAGAGGATTTCTTCACAGCTCATTTTTCAGCTGCCTGAGCGGTACTCTTGGACTCTTGCCACCCTGAGGGAAACCTATAGGTGACCTTTACTGAGGAGACAGGGAAGAAGCAGTTCCTTTGGAAATGTTTTTACCCCAATGGGGATAAGATTTCCCATGTGCTTAGCATAACGTCTGCGCCTTGATGGATTTGGGTTTCACCGGAGTGATGGATACGGTGTCAAACACAGCAAAGCTTCCAATCAAGTCCTTGGGAGAGGACCATGCAACTACTTTGGAGCAATATCCTAGAATTACTTCCCAAGGCAGGGAAATTTTTCAAGGGGCTGGAGGACTGACTCCTTTTGGACACACTTCAGCAGTGCTCATCATTTCTAACCAGCAGTTAAAGAGTGTTGAAGGTCTCGAGTCAGAAGCAGAGCAATGTAAGCTAGCTTTAAGCTACTTTGAGATTAAAACTCCTGATTTTATTCCACACTATGGATAATTTATCATTGTTGTTATTACCCAAGGATGTAAGAAGAGTCCAATCAAACTTAAACATACAGAATATCTAGGGGGCATTTACAGATTCACTAATGAAAGAAGAGAGCAACCCCAAACCCCAGTGTTTACACATCTCGCTGCCACCAGAAAGCCCTGATGCAAAAGCAGCTCCTCCAGCCCTTTTCTCATCAGTGAGAAACATGTGAGGACAGCACAGAAAGGGTGTAGGATTAACCCCTGTGAAATGATTTATCACTGCAACCGTGTACAACACAGCTTCTGTCACAGTTGTCCATCACGTCCCAGCAATGAACCTGGGAACTTTATTCCCAGGAACATCCAAGTTCGCAACTGGAGTCCCCCCAAGGCGATTCCCCAGCCATCAGCAGCCCCGTGCACATGGCACACACTGGTGATCTTCTCCCTCCCGCCACATTTCTTTGTGCTCTCAGAGGGAAAAAATCAAAAAAGGGGGGGTGGAAAAAAAAAAAATAGCCTTTCCAGGCCTCCGGGTTAAACTGTGACCTACTTCAATCCACACTGCTGTCCATTATTACCAATCCAATTATTCCAGACAGGTTAACTCAGCTTTAATTTATGTCAATCCAATTACTTTTTTTTTTTATTAAATAAAAAGATCACTTCATGCTTCAAATGATTTATGAATACTGGGTCAGCATCCCAGGGAAAGGACTTGGGAATGCTCAAGGTCAAGGTTGGCCTCATGCAGGAAATCCCTCCCAGAGTTTGTGGGGAGAGCTTTACTCACCTCATCTCTCTTTTTTTGTATTTTAATTGGATCTCTCACACAAGAGCCTATGGCTTCCAGGACTCTGCTCAGTGAGCAGGAATGGTATTCTGATTGCAAATATGTTTCAGCTGAAGTAAGAGGCACTTAAATTAACTAGATCTCCTTGTCTGCTGCAGTATAATGGGACAGCTGAGCACAAAGCTTTCCCCTTCAGGGGAAAAAGGAATCCAGGATGGAGATTTTTCAAAGGCACAAAGGGGAGCCAGGTATTTAATTCCCACAAATTTCCACTCAATTCCCCTTTGTCAGCCTTCTCCAGAAGTCAACAGCAGGGGTGTTTTAAACAACCCTGTCACTACCTTCACTCCTACCTTCTGTCATTGCCAGGGTTCTGGCAAACGTCTCTGAGCAATCAGCTGGCTTGTGTTTGGGTGGTGGTAAAACCTGCTCAGCAGTTCCTCCTCAGCTGGGTGCAAAGAAAGCCTCAGCCTCTCTGCCACCAGTGCCAGGGCTGAGGCATCATGAGATGCTTTGTCTGCTCTCTTACTCCTTTGGAGCTGAGACACGTTCCACCTCCCTCCAAGCAAGGACTCCAGACAGCTCGGTTCAACTCCCACTGCTGCCACTAACCCACCCTACAACCTTGGCAAACTCCTTTTGACTTACATGCCCTGGTTTCTTCTACCACAGAGTCACCCACCCCACTCTGCCTCCTACCCACGTGCAACTCGGGCCGGTCACTACAGCCCCTGCCAGGGAGCAAACCAATTTCAGACCCAACAGCCTTTTAACAGAATATCCCCCTGGCTCCTAGACAGCCCATGAGCAGAGCTGGTTAAGTCTTTAACATGTATTTCTCAATTATTTTTCCCCAGTGTTTCTAATTAGGACCAAAAAAAGTTTTGCTTCATTTTTTTTTTTTTCCCCTGTCCAGCTAAACTTTCCAGCTGATCTCAGCTGCCATGGCAGCAGAGTCAGTTCTGCAGATAACTTGGATCCTGGACCATTTCCAAGGCTTTGAGTTAAAACCTTGAGAGGTACTCGAAGATAAGGGGCGGTTGCTAAGTCAGTGAGACCCAGTTTCCCAAGCCCAATTCCAGCAGCCAGGAAGACACATTCTATACAGGATGGTGCTTCCAAGGGAGCCCCAGAGCAGAGTCCTGGGGGTTAAGGCCACAGAGGCATGCTGAGTCACAGGGAAGGGGATGTAAAGCCTAACTGCATCCAGATGGGGAAATAAAGGGGAGGGAGATTTCAAGGATGAGCACTAAAATCACCTCCAAAACAACACCATCTTTTTGGAAGAAGAAAAGGGAAAAAGCATCTCAAATCAAGAATGCAATTTTAAGTCTCCTCAAACTGCTGCCTTCATCTCCTTACCTGAGCGAACCAAGGATTACCCACATCTCAGTCTTAGCTGGACAGTTGGACAACAGGGCTATCCAAAACCACCTCTGTCAAGGGCAACACAACAAATCCTCTGCCTGAAACAATGTCCAGACATCCAAACACTGAGTCACTTCAATATCCCAGCCAATGTGTCCTCAAGGGAGAAAAGCCAGACACTCAGCTGGGACACCCTGCAATGCCAGACACCCTCCTCAGGGCAGAGTCACTTCAAAGCAATGCTGTTCAGAGTGAGGATCCCTTGAAAAGAGGTGGGATGTTACCTCAGCCTTCCCAATATCTCTCTCTTGCCTTTTCATCCTCACGCTACCCAGTAACTCCAACAGCCTGGGCAGCATCTGTTCCCCATCCCTCCCACATTACCTTGGGAACGGGAATGTCCCTTTTCCCCAAATATAGCTTGTTATCTAATATCCTAAGAATAATTACCTGTGTGCACACACTACTTGTCATTGACTGGATATTGCCATCCTACCCCAATTCTCGATGAGGACACAAGAACAGGTCAGTAGGCTACTAATAGGGTTCTCAGTTCCCAAAGACACCACGTTAAGTGGCGAAGGACTTTAGAACTTAATTAGCACAAAGTTAAACGCTGGCTAAGGAAAGCACCTACGTGCACAAGCCTATTACATATTATTCCCTTCCCTATCCTTAGGCTGGGCCATTAAGAAAGTACATGAGAAACTGGAATTTTGCTGTATGGCTACAGTAGATGTCCACATGCTTCTCTTGAGGACTTTTTGGATGCTGCTTTGTGGAATGCACAGCCCAAATTCATTATGTTCTGAAGCAGTTGTTGAGTTGTCTGAAAACAGACAAATGAAAACACAACGCCAACCAAAAATAATAGCTCTTGCAAAGAGGGATTTCTGAAATTCAGGAAATGCATTACTAAAGCCAGAGAACTTCAAACTCCCCTTTTGCATGCCACCAAAGCAACGTGGATGGGCTTTCTTGGAGGGGGGGGAAACACCGAACACCAAAACAAAATTAAAAAGAAAAGTCCATGCCCACCAAGTGGCTTTGAAATTTCCATCCCAAAGACCAAGATGACCCCTTGGGCCGGGACAGCACTGTTTCAATTAGTGCTGCTCTGCCCAGGCTAATTGTAAGTTGGAAACAGCCAACATTCCTGAAGGGCCACAAGCTCTTTCCCCTATTGTTCTAGGCTCAGCATCGAGAGAGCAAGTGAAGGAGGAGTAACAGTGACAAACACGAGGGAAGCAGCTGCGTTCACCTTCCCTAGGGCTATTTCTGCCAAGTCTTAAAAATAATACTGGGATCCATCACCCTCCTCCCTCTACCTTTTCCATCACAGAGGCCAGCTTTCTCCCAAGTTGTCTGTGACCTGGCATTGTACCTCCTAAATGGGACCCCATCTGATGAAGGCAGGTGAAAGAAAAAGCCTCATAGCTCCGGCTGTGAGAAGGCTGCTGTTGGGTGAATACAGGGAAGAGTTTGCTCTCTGCGAACAAGGACTGGAAACATTTTCAGTTCCAGCCTGAGCATGCGCTGAGGGGAACCAGTCCTTCAGCATCCCCTCTCTGCCCTTCACTTCGAAACCAGTCCCTGAGCAGGCTCCAGCTCAGCATGTATTTTCCTTTCACTCATGACACGTGCCAGTATCGGTTTTCTGCCCACCCTCTTCAAAAGCAAGAAAGAGAAGAGGAGACAAAAAAAGAAAGAAGTGCAGCAAAAAATGATGCCACTCTCCAGAAATGGCACTTTAGGCAGTCTCCACTACATCAGTAATGACAGTCAATAGTGCCTCCAAGGACTTGCTTTCTTCAAGTCAATACTACATTCTGACAGCCAGTTTATTCCTGGGATCCATGAGCCTCTCTTCCAGATTCAATCTTGCTCAGACAACCGTTCCTCTGAGGCTTTTATCCAGCTTACAGATAGCACAGCGATACGAGAGCCAAACAGCGAAGAAATCTTAGTGCTCCTCTGCAGAAATGCACTTCTTTACTAAGTGGCTTTTCTTACCCGCCAGGATCACCCATAGCACTGAGGAAGTCAGAGGTCATCAGAAATAAAGCAGAGATGCTTAAACAAATACCTCATCCTGGATTCCACACGGCTTAGGCTTCAGGCGATCCTCTCCTACAGCTTTCCCTCTTAAAGAGATTTACCACTATCCTGGCTTGTGTACACACGCACAAGAGGAAAGTGAGGCAGAGAACGTGACCTAAGAAGACACCGTGATTTAAAGTCTGCAAAGCTCATTTCACTGACTTGGCTGCCTGAGCCAGAGCTGGGATGGTACCCACCGACATCTATCACCAGTTCCGGTGTCTCAGCAAGGAAGGCTCCATCTTTGTTAAAGAACTGCCCACCTGCATCACTAAAACATCCTTAGCGGACAGTCCTTTTCCTCAGGCACCAACGAATAAAAACATAGTCATCTTCAAAGTAGGCTTAGAGAAAAGAAAGCATGTACTGAAATAATTCAGTGCAGCAAGCCCCTGGCCTTCACCTGCAAAGACATTGCAATATTAAACAGACAGATGAAAGACCTCCAGGACATAAATGGGTTTTGCAGAGATCAACAGCAAGGTCTGTGCCTTGGTGAGAGAGCAGCCTTAGCAGCTTCCACACCAAAAGGTAGATGCTTTGTGTTCATCTCCGCTGCTGTCCCAATTTTACTCGCATCCCTGTACTTCAGGAAAGCCCATCTCTGCTATAAATCCTGGATAGAACCTTGTTTCTAAGGCACATTCCGAAAGGACTTGTTCCTGCTGCTGCAGAAGTCTGGGTTTAATGCGCCTGCCTGTTGTGGGTTGCCAGGAGGAGCAAAGGGATTCCTTGCCAGCTGGTGAGCAGCATGGGCAAAGAGAGAGAGTCACAGTAAATTAACCCGCTGCTCCCAGCTTTGGAAAACCACAGTGGGAATGTCATGCCACAGAGCTGCAGTAGTGTCCTTGGGGTGCTGCTCCTTTCCTTTCTTATATGCCAAAAGCCTCTGATGAACTGAAAGCTGTCTGTCAAAGAGCATCGCTCCCATCAGCTAAACTCAGCTCTGCTTTATGCATCACCATAGCCTTTGCCCTCCTCCCTGCACATCCAATGCCTGCAGTGAAGGAGTTAACACGAAGCTCACTTGTGCTGCAGCAAAGCCCTACAGTTGGTGATGTTCAGTGAGTAGATGAGGGCAAGCCTGGGAAACAAAGAACAAGATTTTTTTCCAGCACCCTACACCTTACGCCTACCTCTGCAGCACCGGTAACAGAGCATTACACTCCCGAGGGCAAAACTTTCCAGTGTCACAGAAAGTTCACCACCTCAACCTGAGAATTTTAGACACGGTTGGTGACTAATGAGGTCCAGGGAGGTATGGATTACTGCTGTTTGTACAGCTTTATGGAGGAAGCTGCAAGAGTGCTCTGCAGATGAAATCAGTACATATTTGGACATTAATGTAGTTTAACCTGAATTCATTCTATCTTTCAAGCCTCTGGAGTGGCAGGGAAGACTCATGAGCAAACATGCAAAGAATATCTTTATTATAGAAAGGCTAAGGTGACAGTTTATAATGTGTCAGATAACTAAGGCTAGCAGGAGGCTGTAGATCCAAGCAAGAACGCAGAAGATTGCAGAAATACCTCGAAGGTGTTCTCCACTACACACACAGAAAAGGAGAATTTTGCCTGGCAAACGCAGTTAAAGCCATATAAACCTACACAGTCACAAGTAACTTGTTTGCACGGCTGTACTAGGAGCTGCTTTACCAAAAACAGATGTTCGCACAAAATCCCCAGAGGCTTCAGAAAAGCCCCTGCAGTTAGGAGCTGCGACGATCAGTATTTTGTATGAAATAACGCCAAGGACTGCTCGGCTCCCCACAGGACAAGGTAACTCTTTTAGGGATTTTGTTACCTCAGCCCTCTTCTGCTTGCTCTGCTGATCCAGGACAGACTCACCTTGCTGGACTAAAGCAATGCTGACAGGCTCACTGCAGTGCTTGGCTTTGTACCAGCTCAGCCTGTCCTTCCACAGATGGTGCAGAAGCATAACAAGCCACCTCTGGTGCTCCAGCTAATTCAGCAAAGGTGAGGATAGACTAGGTGAGCTTGTAGCACACACAGCCTCAGATACCAACTGTGGACCCATGACCTCTCACAAAACCTCCATGGAGGTGGCCTTCAAGTGCAGTCCATTTCAGGCAGACCTCTATCTCCAGCCCAGCCATGGCCACCATAAAGCATGGACATGCTCTGAGCTGGCCCACACACCAGTAGCAAGACGGGGCTCAGTAAGGGCTATCCATGCAACCCAGGCAGGTGTTCCCAGCCATGCTGAGCTCCTTGCTGTCATCCCAGCATCTGGCCCAGATCCCCAACCTGCTGTAATCACCCCTGCCAGCATGGCTCCAAGGCTAAACCTGCCAGCTTTGCCCAGCTGGAGTTAAAGAAGGTCTTTAACAATAATAATGAACATGGCAGTCCTAAGAAGGGACTGAATAAGAACAGACCAAGTAGTGGACAGAAATGGGTCAGAGTGGATAAACTCATAACATAACCCACTTAGAAGCAAGTTGCCTCCGGAGCACATCTTTCTCAGCAAGAGGAGGAGGGGGAAGGGAAAAAAAAAAAGTATCCTGGGAAGTGATTAAGGGCATTGCTAAGGAAAGTGTCATGAGTTGTAGGATTTCCCATCACGCCCTCAGGGTGAAACTGCACCAAGCAGGATGCAGAGCTCTCTCCTACACAGCCCCTTTATTCTGCACGGCAGCCTGCGTGCAGGGAAAGCACTCCTCCAGCTCCCACTAACCACAGGACTTCTGTTACCCACCTTTTTGACCAGAGCTACCCAAGTCAGGGAATCCAGAAACTGTCTGGACCACAAGTACCTTTTGCCTGGGCCCCACCAGGCTCTCAGACGTGCAGCGTATCCCATGTGCTTGCGATCCTGCGCCGCTCCCCTTGTCTCAGGCACGGTTCCCATCAGCTGAAGCATGGACGGTGGCCAGCTGATCCACCAAAGCGAGGGAAGCACACCGCTTCCTGCTGGGTCAACTGCAATAAAATCACACAAGGAGCTTCAGTGAATGTAAGCAGCCTCTGGTAAACACTGCACAGGCTTGTTTAGCCTGTGGCTCTTTACACGCACCCACCAGACTCTTTATATGTTCCAACATAGTGTTTCTTATGGAGGATAGCGTTATGCAAGGCTGAGCAATGAAAGCAGAGATTGTTACCAGCTTTAACAGGCTTTGGATAATGCCAAGAACAAGTCCCACTCTGTTTTAGTTGCTTCAGTATGATATCCCACATCTTTTCTATAATAATCAGATGCTCCTACACTGCAGTCGGGAGCAGAAGACAAACGACTAGTAAACAGACAAGCAACAATCTCTTTAAAGAGCCAAGAGTACTGCCAAGAATATTTGTAATGTGATTTCATTCCTGCCTCTTCACCTTCCCTGACCTGTCGCTGGACCTTGGGTGATCTGCCTGGTGGTTTCCAGGCTGCGGTACACAGATGAGTTCTGCGTGGACCAAGAAAAGCAAACTGATTGGCAGGCTGAGATTCATTACAGACCTACATCACTGACCTACACCAACCCATTAGCTCATTTATGAAGGAGTTTCACTTTATTACAGGTCACTGAAAAAAATTTAGTCTAGACGGGTGATGTATTTATTTTAGGAAATAAATCCGCTTTAGTAGACTATGACCTGAGCATAAGTTCCCCACTATCTACAGTGCCAAAGACATACTTGAGATTGAAATAAACTTCTAATCATTTCTGCGATGTAAAAAGACTTCTGTTGAACAACATATTGATGGTGTGGTCCCTCCTGGACAAAAAAAAAAAAAAAAAAAAAAAAGAAAAAAAAAAAAGGGCTATTTACCATTTGCTGTCTGCCACAGCAGAGATGAACTGTAAGAGCACAGTGTGCTCTGCTCTGTGCGGGAGAGCGAGAACTGCAGCCACTTGTCACCTCCTCCCCAGCTAGCTGCAATTCCAAAGTGACACATGCGGCAGATTTTTTTTTTTTGAGGCATGTAATATAACACACACAAAAGCAAAAAGCAATCAGTCTGAGCAAAGGGCTTGAACAGCATACCTCGCTGGGGTATCAGCTTGGGGAACCAGAATAACTGCTAGCACAAAAGACTGGTCCACGCATGGCCATCCAGGAACCCAGCTGCTATCTACGCTCCTCCGCCACATCCAGCTTCACAGATCACCATCCAGGTTTAAAGGGACATAAATTTCCAGGGGCATTTCTGCTGCCCCCACTGAAGTGACTCTGGTTCTGCAGCTGAATAAGGTCATCCCCCACTCTAATTTAGGGCTCCAGGCTGCTGCTCTTGGCAAACTCTGTGCCAAATCAACCATTTCCTTTGAACTTTTCCTAGGCTGACTTAGCTCCCTTCCAGAAATGGCCAATGGAAAAAGAAAAAAAACTCATTGCCCTCAAACACAGCCCCAGCCTGAGCAAGTGCTGTAAAAAATGAACGACAGGGTACAGCAGGTTGCCTCCTGCTTGGGTACTGCTATTGAAATGGGTATGGTCGGGGTGGGGGGGGAGGTGAACACAACAGCCCCTGTTGAGAGCAGCCCTGCAGAGGAGGACTTGGGGGCACTGGTGGAAAAAAAGCTGGACATGAGCCATCAGTGTGCACTCACAGCCCAGAAGGCCAACCCTATCCTGGGCTGCTTCCCCAGCAGCGTGGCCAGCAGGTCGAGGGAGGGGATTCAGCCCCTCTGCTCTGCTCTGGGGAGACCCCACCTGGAGCCCTGCGTCCAGCTCTGGAGCCCTCAGCACAAGAAGGACGTGGAGCTGTTGGAGCGGGTCCAGAGGAGGCCACAAAAATGCTCCGAGGGCTGGAGCCCCTCTGCTACGAGGCCAGGCTGAGAGAGTTGGGGCTGTTCAGCCTGGAGAAGGCCCCGGGGAGACCTTAGTGCGGCCTTGCAGTGCTTCAAGGGGGCCTCTAGGAAAGATGGGGACAGGCTTTTTAGCAAGGCCTGTGGTGACAGGACAAGGGGTGATGGGTTTAAACTAAAGGAGGGCAGATTTAGGCTGGATAGAAGGAAGAAATGTTTTACACTGAGGGTGGTGAAGCACTGGCACAGGTTGCCCAGAGAGGTGGTGGAGGCCCCATCCCTGGAAACATTCCAGGTGAGGTTGGACGGGGCTCTGAGCAACCTGATCTGGTTAAAGATGTCCCTGCTCACTGCAGGGGGGTTGGGCTAGGTGACCTCTAAAGGTCCCTTCCAACCCAAAGCATTCTGTGATTCTATATAGTCCCACTAGTTCGTCCATACTACAGCTCCCACATGCAGCCCTGCAGCTACTGCACACTTTGTACCTACGCCAAGAGCACCAAGAGCACACAGCGTAAGAAGGCATGTGAGCTGCAGGAGCCGACGGGGAGGAAAAGTAGGAGGCAGAAGGCAAAGGGTTAGTTTACACCTTTCTGTTGGAAAATAAGTGGCTTTAACAGTTTCCTGCAGAAGATGGGGGGGAAAGGGAAATCTGCCATGGTCACAGCACGCCTAACGACTCCTACACCTCAAAGACTCTTTCTAACATCGCTCCGAACCCAGCCACATCCACGCACAGATAAGTACAGCAGCAACACACAATTTAAATACAATTAGAGGAGACTGCTCCCTCCCAGAGCGCTACTCTGGAGGCAGACCGGGTGGTGGTACGCAGCTGTGCACGAACAATCCCCAACACACACAGAGGGAAGCTGTAGCTTGACTCCAGTAAATTCTGGCAATAAATTCCTCTGCTCTTACCTCTGAGGAAGGAGGTCACACCAGCTGGGAGGGAACGCGAAGGAGATATATGCTCCAGGCCGGGAGGGATTAATTAATTAGGCAGCACTTATTACAGTGAAGCAAAACTTACTTCACTTGGCCCAACTGTTTAAGGCATAAAGGGACGAGAAGGCCTGTCCTCTTGGGCAGGTCGCCACGACCACACAAAACGGCCAGTTTCAGAGGGACTCAGCACTAAGCCAGCCATGCAGCCATAAAAAAGAGTAAGCAAGCAAGTCCCTGCGGTTCTGTGGGGTTCTGCTGTGGGGTTCAAGGTCCACAGATGGGTCTGGAGTTTCCATCAACTGCCCCTCTATGTTCTTGCAACAGGACATGAAGCTGGGCTTTCCGCTCCTTTCCTGGCGTGCAACTGGGAAATAAGTTCAAAGTTGTCTGATTCCTCCTGTTGTCCCTCGGAGCAAACATTTCCATGGGCCTGGACTGACACTGCTCTTCTGTTTGGGGATTTCCTCTTTGCACATGGCAGTAACCAGGGAAATTTACAGTTCCAGATGAGGCAAATCAAAATGAAAAGAAAGATTCATTTTTTTGAAGTTAAATCAGAAGGAAAGAAAAAAAAAAAAAAAAGAACTACCATGATGTACTCAGTTTTGGTCTTACTGAGGTTCTACCTTCAATTTCAGGAGGGATAAACTCACAAATCAAGGGGCATAAAATTAAAAATAGAGTCTGTGATCTGTGGCTCGTCCCTGAGTAGAAAATGGGACATCTCTTTCATTGCTAGAGACTGGTGGATGCTTTTGTTCCTTCTCTCTCCAGAAATGAGCAATCACGCCACCCCTTGAGCACACAGACCTTACTCTTAAGAGGAGACAGAAAATGGTATAATCTTCAGAGATGCAAGGGAATTGCCGTGTTCAAAGAGATGCAACCACCCCAGGAGGAACATCAGAGAACCTTCACAAGAGGAGAGAGCTCAAAAGAGCAGAGGGCTGGATATCCTGCAGCACACACACTTCAGAAAAATCCCAGCCTTCAAAGCCCGGTGGAGCCCTGTGACCAAGCACAAGGCTGTGAGCAGGTCCCAGCAATTGCCTCTCCAGGCCTTAGGCTGCTTCAAATGCAGAGCAAGCACAAGACACTGACAACGCAAGTCTTTCCTCAAGCTTTCAACCAAACCCCACCATTTCTTCAAGTTTCTGCTCCTCTACTCTATGCTGGGGAGTTGTCAGCAGCCTCCTGAGATGGACATTCATGGCAGAGTACACCCAAATACATCCACATACAGGACAGCTTCCTCCACACAGGCAAGGCAGAGAGACAAAAATCAAAATGTTCCTGCAGGTAGATTCCACCCTGACCCCCCAGCAAAGCTACTGGATCTTTCCCATGATGGTTTAATCTTCAATTCTGCTCACCACCTTTGTCCAACAGGTTAAAAACCAAAGGTGTTTATTAGCAGTCAGATGGTCAACTCCATCATCATCATCATCATCTTCCCCAGGTTAAAAACCAAAGGTGTTTATTAGCAGTCAGATGGTCAACTCCATCATCATCATCATCTTCCCCTAGATTTACATCTGTAAGCCTATTCTGTATTGAATGTTGGTGTTTACTTTTTTTTTTTTAATCTACTTGTAAGAAAGCAAGAGCCCACAACAATGCCTCATGGCTGTATTAAAGTTTTAGAAGAGAGTAAGCAAGCTACCTAATGAACTCACATGGCAACACAATTCCAAGCTAGCGGTCACAGTACTTTACATTTAAATTGTTATTTGGCAAAGAAATCGTCCCTTGGTCAATGTAGGTCATCAAGTCGATCAGGCACAAAATGCCCCATAAAAGTTAGCAGTTCCTCCTTCCCAGGAGCTTAGGAAAAAAACTGTCACCACACACTAACGCAGTCATTTCAAAAATCTGTTCTGTATCAGTATAACATGTCCTTCGTGATGAAGGCGGAGGGCATGCAGGACAGCGAGTCCCTGAATTTGTTGGTATGGCACATCACACTCTGGAGAGTCAGGACATTATTTTGGAGCCAGGGATGTGCAGTGGAAAGCAACCACCTTGCTAAAGGAAGATCTGCGTCTTCAGGTTTTGGGGCAACATTTCACCTTAAGTGGCCTATATTGACTTAGGACTAGCATGAGAAAGGGCGTGTAAACTTTGAGTGAGAGACTCCCCGGTGAAATGCAAAGGACAGGCTCTGCAACATCAGACAGAGTAAGTGCGTGCAAATTAACAAAGGCAAGAAAGCTTTCGATAACCTTATCAACCAGTAAGACTCAGTGATGATTAGGGTTTATCTAGTGCTTACTAGCCCAACAAGACCTATGGAAGAGTGAAAAATCTGATTTTCTGAAGACACATCGTGATCTCAGTGGCAGCACCGTGACTGTCTTGCCCTGCACAGGATTCCTCTGCTCAGCCAGGGACCTTCTCTAACAGGATGCACAAACAGCTGCACCAAGTGACTGGCTGCCTTCAGAGGGATAATATTCCTGACAGCAGAAATATGGAACCAGAACAGCAGTCCATGCTCATTTACAAACAAGACACTGCACTAACTTATGCTTGTTTGCACGTGAAAATTACTTAAGCGTTTAACTGTACATTGGGGTGATCGGAACAGCTTTGGAGCTGCTGTTCGGTGGCCATCATACCGCACAATTAAATACATTCCATTACTCATTTCAGGAAAAGCATCCACAGTTGCAAGGGAGAGGCTGAAACAGGTGACAGGAGTGGTACACAAATGTTATTGATTTTGTTTCTCCAAACGTTCATGAAATAAGCCAGATAAACACGCCAACCAGTTTCACTCAACAATATAATGCATCATTCAGCCTTTCAGCAGAACACCTCAAACAGCAGCTGTGCGTCGCGTGTACGCTTGATGCTGCCACAAAGGACCAAGGAAGGGGGAAGTGGTGATCAGATAACGCGTGCACATTCACTCCGCCGGCAGCGATGCGGCAGCAAGCTGAAGTTCCCAGAGGCGGCAGAAATGCAGTGGTATTTCTCACATAGACCTAACATTTTAAAATATGTCTTAAATCAGCCTATTTCTCAGCATCTGGAATGGCACAAGGATCCTGTTCATCAACACAGCGAGAAAAATCTCCACCTGAGCGCTATAATCCGAAGTAGTCACGACAAAGGATGAAGGAGCAGATATCTTGTTCCTCCCACTTTACAGATGGGAAGTGAAAGATCCAAATGCTTAATGCGGTCACACACACACACACACAAAAAACCCCCAGCATTTTTTTGTTAGAGGCAGGAAAAACAACGCTGGGGAGGAAATATCACCAAAAAGCGCAGCACACACTTACGGGCAGATCATCTGCAAGAGAGGGTGCTGCACAAAACAAACCAACCCATGTGGCCAAGTACAGGGATAATGTTGTCCTCGTTTCACCCACACCTTCTTTCCCAATATGTCTTTCTTCATCAACTAGAGATCTGATAAAAATTTTACATTAAAAAAAAGTAGTAAAATGATGTAGCTCACAGTTCTCCCATCTGCTCAGTGCCTGTTAGCTCACAAACCATGTAAGTGTTTTAAGAGCCATGGCAAGGGGTGGATGGACATGCAAAAAAGCAACTACAAAGCCCAGTTGTGGTATGTAGACCCTCTTGGTGATGACGAAATCTGTTGCTATATGTAATTAGCTTTTAAAGTCTAATGGTTTACTTTTCTTTTTTGGACAGGAGGAGGAGAAGAGGATGCTGAAGACATGAAATACTAACTGCTTTAGTCTTTCAAGGGTTTGGGAACAGAGTTTGCTCTTTGATACATCTAGTTCCATAAATCTCAAGACACAAGGACAGAAAAATCAATGGGCAAGAGAGATGGATCACTCACCTGAACGGAGAGAAATGAGTCAGCTTGTATCCGATTTGCCGATGACGCCTAGGCAATCTGTCAAAATGCATTTTTCAGGGGGAATAATCCCTTTAACCAGGAGGGAGAAGCCACAAGTACCAAGGAGGTGAAAACTTGATGGGTGAAGATAAGAACTCCCAAAACATTTTAGGTGATTTTTTTATTTTAACTCCAAAGTGGCATTCTTATCTCAACTCTTTCACTCCATTCAAAAAGGACAGGACAGCAGAGGCATGTTACAGCTTCACTGCTGTATCACACGCCAGACAGAGCCACTGTGGTTAACCAAAAAAGACACCCTTACATTTCATCCGTTACAAAAGGTAAAACTCAGCATCAGTAAACAAAAGGTCAGAACCAGCATCAGGGTTTCAGATCTCAATTACAAGGGCGGGTGGGACATTCAAAACCATTTCTTTTGCTCCCATTAAAGCCAGACGCAATTTCATTCACGCGCTCAGAGCGTTTAACACGGGAACAGACGGAACCCTTGTCCTGCTCTGTTGCCCCACTCGGCAACTAAGCACCACGCAGCCGCTCGCTCACCCTCCCCCTCCCCGGTGGGATGGGGGAGAGAATCGGAAGGGCAAGAGTAAGAAAACCCACGGGTTGAGATAAGAACAGTTTAATAATTGAAATAAAATAATAATAATAGTAATAATAATAATGATAATAATAATAATAATAATTGTAATGAAAAGGAGAACGAGAGAGACAAACAAAACCCAGGGAAAAGAAAACAAGTGATGCAACCGCTCACCACCCGCCGACCGACACCCAGCCAGTCCCCGAGCAGCGATCGCTGCCCCCCGGCTAACTCCCCTCGGTTTATATACTGAGCATGACGTCATATGGTATGGAATAGCCCTTTGGTCGATTTGGATCAACTATCTTGGGCCGTGCCCCCTCCCAACTTCTTGTGCACCTGGCAGAGCATGGGAAGCTGAAAAAGAAAGTCCTTGACTAGTCTAAGCATTACTTAGCAACAACTAAAACATCAGTGTGTTATCAGCATTCTTCTCATGCTAAATCCAAAACACAGCACTATGCTAGCTACTAGGAAGAAAAGTAACTCTAACTCAGCTGAAACCAGGACATGTGCTTAGCAGTTTTTGAAAAAACACACGGGAAGACCCATCAGGTTCCTCATGCGAAGCCAAGGGACCCAGCAAAGGAAGAAGGAGAATGCCACGCAGAAGCTGGCCAGCTGTCTGCAGCACCCATCCCTGTGGGCAAGGGCTGGATGGCATGTCCATCACGCTGCCGCCCAGCTACGCCATCCCAGCTGGTACCAGCCCATGGAGAAAGGGAACAGCAAATGTTTTGGCAAGCCACACTCAAACCATTTGCATTCAGTCTCCTTCACGGACCACATGTAGCTCAAGTTTCCCCTCTAGTGACTCAGCTGCCTCGCCCTCATATATTTTTAGCATGCTTAGTTAAGATTTTTCTGCTATTTCCTCACACCAGAATTTCACCTGTCGCATCTTGCAATCGATCTGGATGGGGTGTTTGTCTCTCTCATTTTCCTCTCAATGCATTTTGTGGGCAAGTACCTACTTGGATGTGGGACGGAGGCCACAAGGAGGGAGGAGAAGCAGGTGGTAAGAACTAGAGATGCTTTTCCTTCGGTTTCTTCTGTGCTGGCAACAATTACTTAAATGCCACACCAAAGCCATCCTCTCTGAAAAACTTCAGCGGGTACAAACGCAGCAGCCCATCTGCTTAGCAACACATGGTGCCAGCAAACACTGTTTCCAAGCCTCAAGCTGAGGTCTGCAGATACGGCGAAGTCACGTTGGGTTCCCAACTCCAAAGGCAGGCCTTCAGACAGGGGTAGGGCAAGAGTGGCCTTCCCACAGCAGGCAGGTGCCATCAGCAGGACACACCTTTCTTTCCCTTTTGGCAGCACCACACACCAGTAACAACCTGCTTTACGATCTCGTACCTTCTGTAATGATATTCAGATGCACCTTCTTCCTCTGCTCCTTCAGTGCAAGGATCCTCTGTGCAAGCACACCTTTCCCAGAGCACAGGAGAAACACCTCTATCAGACACTAGCTTCTCCCTCCTCTCCTTCTCACTGGCCATCCAAAACATGTCTTCAAGTTTTCCCAAATGCATTTTGACACCCAATCTGCTCTCCAGAAACAGCTCTATAAGAAATGAGCCTCTATGACACGAGCTACACCTTGCAAATGCCCAGATGCTGGGGTGCTACCTGATTTCATGTTCTCCCCCTTCCTATCATCCAGTGAGCCCCTTCACCTTTCTTAGCGCCAGGCTGTCCCCAAATGCTCAGCTCACAGAAGCTTTACATCTTTTTCCCCGTAACTTTTTTGCTGTTCTGGGCCGGGTACAAGGCTGCGTTGGCCCACACCAGTGCTCTGCTGACCTGACACGCTCAGGGGAGCGCTGGTCATGGTCACGCGTGGGAAGACGATGGCTCTGCCGTGTCAGACAGCTGGGCACGAGCATGGCGGCTGCGCGGAGGGAGGCACAGCACAGGCTGACAGCACTACAGAGAACGGGGCGGGCAGTGGCTTTGGGGGACCCGCAGGATTTCTGATGCATGTCATCCTTGATGCCAGCAGCTGCAAGAATTCGCTGCATTAGCAAAACACAATGAAAGCTGCCCTGTGGGTCACCCTGCAGGTCAGGATATTGGAGCCGTCTTGCATAATGTGAGGCAAAGCACGCAAGGGAAACCTGGTAGATTAGGTTTGTTTGAAGACATGCCTTAGATAAAATCCCACCCTAGGAACAGGGTCTGAACACTTTGCTCAAAAATCCCCCCCAGGACAGATAGCCTAGGTGTAGCCCAAACCTAGTATCCCATAGCCCTGCTCTGGCCTGGGAAAAGGCAGAAGAGGTGAAGCTCTTGACCAAGAGAAATCTTGCTTTTTGACATTTCAAGTGCAGATAAGGATCAGTCCAAAAAAAAAATCAGTATAAATAGATGCAACTGAAGTCAAAGGAGCTATGGCTGCTCCTGCCAGCCCCAGGTTGCTCCGCATGGTGACAGAGTTCTGGCACTTGAAATTCTCTGTGGGTCAAGTGGGACTTCAGAGCAGTTTCTAAAAGAGAAGAGGGAGACACTTGGTAGAAGGTTAACCAAAAACCTGCAGCAAGCGTTAGAAACTGGCATGAAAGGCCAGAGAAAGTCAAGAACAGGAAGAAAAAAGACAAAAGAAACAGTTAGAAATGCTTGAGTGATCATAAGGAAATGATGTTTTGTTATGTGATCCAGAGGCCTCTGCCATGGGTGCCATATAAATAATTATTAATTATGTTGTTGATTATCTGTATGAGCAATAGAGCTAATGAGCTGGTTCTTACAGGAGATAAATACAGCTTCTGAAGAGCAGGGCAGCCATTCTGCCAAAGGCAAGTAATTAGAAGCATTTCTTCTCTGCTGAAAGTTTGCCCTTTTTTTTTTTTTTTTAAACCTGAGGACAACCAATACACACTGTAGATATTTGCTATTAAAAAACCCACTCCCTTCACAGTCCCAGTAGACATAAACTGAATTTCCCTTAATGACTGGGCCCAATTAACTGGAACCTGGAGCTCCACTTTGTAAGCAGCAGGGTTCCTCTTCGGGGGCTTGGCCCCGATGGGCAGGAGACATCCAAAGGTTGAGGATTAAAGCTGCTTTGTTTCACTGAGCGTGTACACCATATTGCAGGATGGTTGGCATGGGAACACAGCTATGGAGGAGCCCGTAGTGCACAATAAACAGTCTCCATAAAATACAGAAGCAAATAACTGGGGAGATGAAGGGTAAACCCTTCACCTATCATCTGGGAGAGCTCTGCAGATGGAGGAGGAAGAAGGAACAGCCCTTCCAATTCATGGCTCTTCATCCATGCCTGAGAAATGCCCGCTTCCAGGATTTTTGGTTTAACATTACTGCTTTAAGCCTTCAGCACACATGTATACTCAACCCATTTCACTCCCTGGTGTCCAAACCAAGGGGACCCGAAAGTTCCACTTCAGCTACTGTCATCATCTATAGCCTTGAATTGCAAAGTCTCCAGGTGCTAGTTAATCCCAGGCCAGAATTTGAGAAGAGGGCTGGCCTGAAGGGGCAGGATTAGACGGTCATTATGTGGGTTTCTTTGTGAGAGCTGTCAGCAAAATCCTAAAGCTACTTTCTGGCAGTGGATGTTCAGGTGGATGATCCAGCTAACTCATTGAACACACATAGTTCTATTCTAGTCAACAGAAGTGCTTGTGCAAGTTAAGGAGGTACATAAATACCTGTTTGGCTCAAATACTGAACAAGCAAAGCAAGAAACAGCATCAGTTAGGCTGCCTGACCCATGAACACCATGCGTCGGGTACATAAGCACAGGTCCGTAGATACCATCGCATCCGCTTGTGGGATTTTATCTGGCCGGCTGGGCAAACACCACATCAGTTTACAGCACCTCATGCAACACCATCTAGCCATGTTCACGAGGTGACACGAGATGGCCCATCCAGAGGTGACGGACAGGACAACCACTGCCAGCCACCACATTTGCAAACAGGGGGAACAGAGTGCACTAACCCACTGACCTCAGCTCAGGTGGCCCAATAAGCAGGCTGGCATGCTTCAGACAACATCAAGTCCTCATTGCAGTTACCTCACCTTACCTTGCAGACCCACCAGCTGGAGACACCAGCCGTTTCCTCGGGGACTGCCTCCTAGCACCCCTTTGTATTCCGTACCGAGACACATGGGTGTGAGCAGGGAGCACCTTGCAGGCAAAGCGGGTGGCTTAGGCTTAGCCAGCATTGCAACCTCACTGTGGACAACCACCCAAAACTGGAAAACCTGGAGACATTCAAGCGCCTGCGTTATGAACTGGAATTTAGCTCTGCCAAGACTGAGCTTTGGGAATGATCTACAAACACGTCTGGCTGCGCAGACAGCTGCCTCCTCCTCCTCCCCGGGGGCTGCGAGGAGCCTCCTGGAAGGCAGCTGTGTTTGTGCGGCAGGAGAGCAGGCAGAGCCCAGGCAGCCAGTGCACCACGCTCACCCCAGCGCTGGAGAGTCATGGGCCACCGGTTTACATTTCCAGCTGAATTTCTGTCCAAGTTTGCACATGACCCTAACGGGGCATCTGACTTACAGCTAAGGATTAGCACCTTAGTACCAAGCAAAAAAAAAGCTCTCCTAACTCCAGTCTTCACTCAAAAGCGGCGTTAAACCCCTTCAGTTCACACCAGGCTGTGATTCATTCTCCCACACAATCCAAAATCCTGACGCCTATCCAGCCCTCCTAGTACATCTTTAATATCGTTGCATAATGATTTAAGACACAATTTTCTTATTCCACATGGAAGAGAGTTTGGCTATTTTACATGTTTCAAATGATCACTACGCAGTAAATATTAAAAATAGCGTTGTCCCAAAAACTAGGAAAGTCACCCAAGTTCCATTTTGCTGGTGCAGGACAAATCCTTCACCCCATCTACCTTTCAAGCACAAAGCTAGTTTTCCTTTACTTTCTGGACATTTCTGAACATCTATTATTAAAAGGGAAAGGGTAAGTTTCCTCTACAGAACCACACTCCTGTTTCTCAAAGCCATACATGTATATTAAAAGCAGCTGGACCCCAAAGTCACTGAAGGATCCCCTGCCAACGAGCACGCTAGCAAATCAAGAATAAAACTTATAACCCTGCTTCTGCATAAGAGGGGAAATGGGGGGAAAGGAAGAAGAGGAAGATGATCAACAAACTTTGGAAACCTGCAGCTTCTCTCCTAACACTTCATTTTGCCTCTTCTTTTACAGCAACATGATTTGCAGATGAAACGCCACAAGCGTCTTCTGGAAGTTCCTTTTTTTCTGATCTCATTCAGGGCTGTTGTTCCAGCATGCTGACCTTCAATCTGCAGAAATTTCCTGATCCCAACTGAAGCGCTAGATAAAACTTACAAAACACCGACCCTGGGGATTTGCTCAAGAAACAGGAACGCAGAGCATCAAGTAGGCAAAGCTGGAATTTATGGGCTTGATGGACACTGGTCTTCTGCAAGGGCTGGGAAAAGTCATTCTTTGTTACAAGCAAGACAGACCAGAACAGACAGGATCGCCTGTAGACCCAAAACTAAGAACTCTAAATACCATCCATTTCCTCCCCACAGCCTAGCAAAAGCAGAGACATCTTATGCCAGCCTAGCCTGAAGGCCTTCTGGTGCAGCTTTGTCCATGGTTTTGAAGCATGCAGTAAGGAATTAGTCCATCTTCAGGCCTTCAGGGAACATTTTTTTCTTAGTTTAAAGAAGAAAGCCCATGGTGCACTAAAATAGGCACTTTAAAAATGTAGCTTTAAAAATGAGCACCCTGGGCACCGACCTACACAAGCTGCTTCACTCAGCCAGGCCATCCGCTGCTTTATTAGACACGACCCAGGGTGCCTTACATATGCCCCTACATTTGAAAGGGGTCAGACAAGAGGTCCCAAACAGGCTTAGAGCTGCCAAAGGGACCTCGCTTCTTCCTCCCTCTTTTGTTCTTCAGTAGCCACGTGCTGGGAGCAGGGCTCCGCACCCTGAGGTTATGGCACGTGTCGCTAATGGATCCCCATGCATAGTAAATTAGCTCATTAATGAACTGATTTGAAGGAGGAGTTCACTGCAGGGGCCAGGAACCCAAAGACACGGGCCTATGACTGAGCAAATAAGTCACTTCTGCGATATTGCGTCGTGTGTCCTGCTAGCGACACATTAAATCACCTTGCACTTCTGCCGCTTGTTCTCTGTCCCCACCATTATAAAAGACAGATGGGAACTGCTTTTGCCTTCACAGCCACTTATCTGTGGAGGTCTGGTCTCATTCCTTACAGGCCTTTTCCATTTGGGACTGTCACGTTTCTTGTTCGCATTAAGGGAGTTTGTGATTCCAGCACTAACTTCTGCAGCGTTTGAATTATTTGGATCGCAGCTAGGGACTGCAGATCCACCCTGAGGGTTGTTACCAGCCTGAAAAATCCCAAGACGATGGTGTTTGTTTGCTGTTGCTGTCCACAAAGACGAGTGGAATCTGGAAACAGCTGCTAAATGAATATTTCCAGATGAACCCAGGAACATACCTCCATCCTCCAGCACCGAGCGCTACCTTGTAAACAAATGCCCTTATATAGGTCTGTGTGGGCAAAGTTAATTATCTCCAAATAGCTTCCAGAAGCCTCAAATCAATTTATGAAAACAAAAATTAACTTTCCATATAAACATAATTACAGTGAGACAACAGTATCCAGCCTGGTTCTAGTGCTGTTTTTGGAAGCTGGGCAGAAAGCCAAATGAGTTCATTAGGCAGTGTAATTAATAATGGTTTTCCCCTGCTTTAGGAAGCCATTTATGGTCCTAAGAGGCAAAGGTACTGGGGAAAAAACCCACAGCTGACAACCTATAAAAGGTGTTTCTGCAACAACATTTTATTTTAGAGCCTCCATGCGAATATATATCATTTAATGAACATAAAAAGAGCAGAAAATAAAAATAACACTGCAGCGAAATCCATTCACTCTTCTCAGAAAGGTGCCTAGGAAGACCTGAGAAGGACCCACCAAGTTTCTCCTCAAGAAGTGAGCATCACCCACTTTACAACACAAGAAAAAATGAACATTGGGGAGGATCAAGCCAGCACCGTGTAACCAGCCTCCCCCGTTCAGTCCCCCGCCTCCATTGTGCCATGAGCCTAGAACCGCGCAAGGTCCTCAAAACGCGAGAGGAGCCCACAAGCAAACACCATTTCACGGTTCTGATTCCAGCAAGGCACCAAGAAGAAGTTTCTTTGTTTTTTAAGCAAACCTGATTATTTCCTACCAGCTCTGAATAGCATTCTCTTATTCTCAGGCTACACAGACATGCACTTTGCAACCACTGATCATTTTGTCTCTCAAAGTGCTTACTGGCAACGTGCAATCTGAAATGGAGGTCTCCCACGTGTGAGAAACCCACATCCATCATCCTCTGTCCCCACTGAGCCCAGAAAGCTTGTGTTGATGCTACCAAGAAAGTGCCAGTCAGTGTTGATAGATACTGCGCTGGATGGCAAAGGTATAAGAGTATGAGAGTCGAGCCACGTTTCACTGTGCGGTCATTTCTGTGGAAGCAGAAGGTTGGCGCTGCACAAATCACCAAACACCTAGTCGACAGGACAAAGTAAAAGCAGATAAAGACAATACCCATCTCATCATCAATATCTCACTATGCAGACTTCTAACGGCACGCCCTCAATGCTATTACCATTCTCCACAATTCTCCATGGCAAGAGCTCCCTGGGAGCCTTGCACAGCTTGCAAACCAATGTCATGCAGCAGCAAAAAAGGTGCTGACTTGGCAGCTGTCAGGTCACCAGCTGCTCTGCTGTCACCCATCTAGCAGCAGCAAAGCCACGTTAACCCACCCATACAATGGAGCCGCAGGATCCCTGAGTCGTCACTGTCGTTTCCCACCTGCCAGCTATCCCTGGTGCTCCTTCATCCCCCCAGGTCTTGACTGACGCAGATGCATTACGTGGCTCAGCCACATAAAGGCAATATTTGGGTATGCACGCCCGAAAGCCAAGGAGGTTGGCAACCCCTGCCCTCTGACACCTCAGCTCAGCTTCTTGCTCGGTTGCTCCACTTCCCTATAGCAGAGGGAAAAAAAAAAAAAAAAAACATGCTACGTATTGCCCGGTGGAATACACAAACCCACCACTCAATCGAGCAGCCTGCCTCGCAGCGCACTGCAGCAGAGCAATGTAATCTATTTATGAATGGCAGCGGAACCCCTAGATTGAATTACAAGGCAGGTATTCCATCAGGCAGGACGTGTAGCTGCTTTCTAACAGGCTGGAGGATTAAGAGAGCAATAGAATACATGCTTTCCTTCCACGTGACAGCATCTCCCTCTTCTCCCCTCCCCAATCAAGAAACCAGCAGAGCCTGTACTTAAAGAGAAGAGGATTTGCAGTGCTCAGGACCCACAAGAAGGATTAGAGGAAGGTTACGGAGAATGTGCGTACAAAGACAACTCTCCTGTATCGTCCCCAGCGGAAGGATTATAGAACAACCGTCTGCGCAAGACAGGGCAAACACACCTGAGCTACCAGGAGGAGAAGAGAGTGCAGCTGGAAGAGCTGGCAGCTGCTTCATGCCAGGCAGCCAAGCATTTGCACCGCGCCTCGTGTAAGACGACTGCGGCACCTGTTTCGAGCAGAGCTCGAAGAACGGCCTCCACAATCTTTAAAAGGCCTGTGCAGCGTAGAGAATTGCAAGCGAGGGAGACGGCAGTCAGCTATTTTTTATGTTCCAGTAATGCCCAAGGTTTATTATCTCCAAACTGCACAAAGTCCTGCACAAACAGAAGACAGAAAGAGCCCCTGCTCACAAGAGCACATCCCATGCAAGGCGGAGATTCCCACCTCACCCATCGCCACCGTTCCCAGGGACGTATGTTGTAGCAGAGCATGACGAGGAAATAAGGGAGTTTATTGCTTCGAGCCTGGAGAACAACAACAGCGCATGAATGTGAAAGTCATCTGATGGAAAAAGGCTGCAGTCTCGTACAAGAAGACAGAGGACAGTGTTTCACATGATGTAGGAAAGAAATTCTCTGCCTGATGCAGCAGGATTACATCATGTCTGACGGCAGAGGCCCATTGTGCTCTGGCTTGTAAAGGAGGATTACTGTATATCTGATCTGCAAGAAGGATTATTGCGTTTGAAGCGGGTCGAGTACAATCAGGATAAACTGAAAGGCAGTAATACGCTGGTGGAAGGTTTCACTGGATTTGTGACGGGGCAGATGGAGAGCAGTGCATCACCGGCATTAGCAACAACGCATCCACGCATGGAGAGAACACCCCGGAACCCCTAGAGCTGATTTCAGCATGTGACACAGGTCCACTTCACCGCCAGCCCCCAGCTCACTTGACAGGTTACCAAACAAAACTTATTTCTGAGTTTGAACAAAGGTCCATGCAGTTCTTGCAAAAAAAAAATGCCAACCTCTCTTAATTCTCCTCTTGATTTCAGCCCTTTTCTGTCCCATCTGACCCAGTGCCTGTTTTCAGCCCTTCCCTTGCACATACCTTCCTGTGCTTGAATGACCACCTCCTTTTATTTATAATTAAAATCTTAATTGAATTTGACAGTGATAAACATGCAATGTATGCTTTAATGTCGTACAGTATATTAACTCCGGGACATGTATCTATTGCATTCTCCGTTATCAATACTCCAATAAACTTCCCATTAAACCTTGTTACAAGAAAATTGAGTTTTCATTGAAATCTACAGGACTGGTCTATTACTGCAGGGATCATATCAGGGAAGGCATCACAGCCATCCTTACACAGCACAAGCCAGACAGCACTTAACACACCGGATGGCATTTATCAAGATATTGACTATAAATCCTTGCAACTGGAACTGCAAGAGAAGGCAAAGCATAGTTGCCTGTTGGGATCATGCAGACCTTATTTTACTTTATGCTGGGTCATCCCTAGATTTGTGTTCAAGAATTTTTTTTTAAATACCATCCCGTCAGCGGGGGAAAGCCTTATGTCTCACCACCTGACCTAAAGGTTTTGCATTAGATACCACTTTCAGCTGAGGGGTGGAGGCCATGGGGATTTGGTGAGACCCATGCCACCTACAGAGCATGCAGCCTATAGACTGCAGATAGTCCTCGCAGCTCCTCATCTGAGCTACTAGGAGGTTCCTGCTCAGGTTTGGCACAAAAAGGCACCTCTTGATTAATACTCCCCCACAAACACACATTTCATTCTTTCCTCTTTCTCACCAAATCCTCCTGCTAGAATCAGGAAAAAAAAGAAATTCTGCAGCAAAGCAGGCAGATTTGCTGCACACTCAGTATATGACAGAAGGGAGAACAGATTGGGACTCCATGAAGAGTGACTCATTATCAGCAAATAGTTTTAAGTGATGATTGTTTCATCACCACCCACCTCGCTCTCCCCTCTGTCTGCAGGCTAGCGCAAAAACTCACTGCAAGAGGATGACAAAAAAGAAAAATTAGGCAGACGACCCTACCTCTTGCTTCCTCTCCCAGGATCGAGAGCAGAACTGTCTAAAAAGGGAACGTGCAACAGGCTCCGAAAACCTTGGGTTGCAGATTGGGGGCTTAAGGGTTTTCTCTTCTTCCAAAAGCAGTATGTAACGTTGTCTCCCTTCTTAATCTATCCAAGGAAATGCTGAAAAACGCTTTCATATATCTGCCCTTTCCCTGCGCAAACATATGCTGAGCCTAACCCTTAGGGACACTAACCACCTTGCAGTCATTTAGCAGATAAGCCCTTGCTGTAGGATCAAAGCTCCGTTGCAACGTGCCAAAATTGATGTTGCTGTAAATGAGCATTAGCGCATTTGGGATCCAGCAGGACTGGTGCCTGAAGGTGAAGAATCCCATCCTTCCAGCCAAACGCATCACAACTCCATCAATAGCAGGGTACAGGAGGTTACGGCAGCAAGAGCGAAACCCTCGCTGCATCACGTTGCTCTCAGCAACTACTTCCAGCAGGGAGCTGCATTTAGGAGAATAGCTGCAGAGCAAATCTAGAGAGAGAAAGAGAGGAAAATCATCACACGCACTCTACCTAGAGAGGATTTTTGAATCAAGATGGCTTGAGGGCAACCATATAAGTAAAATGGAGTTGTCTTGCTCCAGGCATGGTAGCAAACAGAAGAAAAGGGAGAAGGCTAGAGGGAGGGAGAGGAGGCAAGGGAAGGGGGCAGCCCCCCATGGCATCGTCCTCCCACCCACACAGCAGCCTCTGAGCAGAGGCACCTGGTTCACAGACGGGGCTTTCCCAGACCGTGACCTCTTTTGTCCAGCTCTCCATACAACAAAAAGCTTCTTCAAGTTCCCAAATGCTCTCAAAAGGATCCTCTGCAGGGAAACCTGAGCAACCTGCTGTAGTTAGACGTCCCTGCTCACTGCAGGGGTTGGACTAGATGACCTCTAAAGGTCCCTTCCAACCCAAATCGTTCTAGGATTCTATGAAACCCGCTCACTGAAGAGCTATTTCCACCACCTCCCCAACCCTTGCCAGGCAGAGGTGCACATGGGGAGTTCTGTTATCAAGAGATAATCGCATCCCTGGGGCATTACCCAGCATAAAATGCAGCTGTGCCTCTGATCCTCTGGGTGCAGTTACCTCCTCATAGACCATGCCCCCACCCGCCCTAAAGCTGCCTTTGGTGCTATTATAAAATTGTTTGTACCTCTACATTGCTGTAAATTATTGAGCAGTATTTGAAGCCCTGGAAGGCATTACTTCGCATATCCAAAATAAGTAAGTAAACAAAACCACTTTCCATCAGAACATCCACTTAGACGTGGATATTCCAAGAACAACAACAACAAAAAAATTGCCACAAAGTCTTAAAAAATTCCTTGCAATACTAAACACAAACCCACACTGTGAAAAACAGCTCACAACTCCTACCATTTGAATATCCAGATGAGCTTGCAGGCATTTCGCATCTCGGCTCCCAGCGTAGGTTGTATTTTGCAGGCTTCACATGGCCACCAAAGCTGCAGACAGACATCATTGACTAGTTTGCCAAGCAGCGATGCAAACTTAAAATATTCTTCAACCACTCTTTTGTTCTGAGGGCTACCAGCCTCATCTAGTTTGACCAGTGAGACTTACATCTTTTGCTTTCTTCCAAGACTCTGGGGAATATAAAACCAGGTACGGCGGAAAGGAAGGATTTTGCATATAGTTTCTCCTGCAGAATTTAGTGCTAGGAAGAATTTAAAGCCAGATGGGTTTTTGAGATGATCCCAGCTGTCCATCATCAGACAGGAGCAGATCAGGTGGTTAGTTCCCCATCCCTCCATGACCTTCTTCAGGATTTGACAAGGGGGAAAAAGAAAAAAAAAAAAAAAAACAACACCAAAAAAACCCACATGCCATGCTGGCACTTGCCACCACTTTGTCCAAAGGGGCTTTAGAGAAGAACTGAAGATTTAACGACTTTCTGTTATTAGCTCTCTGCCACTATCCCTTAAAACATCTCTACAACATGGAGGTAGGAGGTGAGGAGAGAGAAAAAACTGCAGTCAAAGTGACACAGCTGACCTCCCCGTCTGGCAGAGGTAGAGTCTGAAAGTCTCCATTACCCAACAAATCAACCCCTGCGGGGTCACGCAAATTGCCACACAGGCCAAGGTCACCCTTAATCTCTGTTAGCATCAGCCCTTGTTTATTTTCCAACCTCTACTCCCAGGAAGTTGAAAGCCCAAAGCAGAGCAAGGGAGACAATTCCTTTACCCTGGACACTTAACTGTATTATTCAACATGGATTTAAACGAGGTTTTCTGTATGTATGCTAAAATGCCTTCCCCCCCCCAAAGACAACTTTGCCTGAGGGAAACCACTCTTTGTTTTGGCTTAACTGAACACCCATTAATTTTACAAGAACGGGTAGGGGGAAGGGCTCGTGTCTCCACCGATTTATAGCCTTTTCATGCCAACTGCGAAGGAAATTCTCACATGCTTGTGTAGCATCAGACTTCTCCCACAAAGCTCATATTTACAGAAGAATGCAAAGTTCCCCAAGGGAGTCTAGGAGCTAATGAGACTATGAGGATCTGTTATTTATATTATAACAGTGCCCGAGATTTTTGGACATTGCACACATTCAGGGGAAGAGGCAGCCCCTCCCCAACAGGGTTCACGCTCCCAGCAAATTATTCACTTTCATGGAAATCAGCAGGAGTTTCACATGTTTTTCCGGAACAGAGCTATTAGTTCACACAACCCAGAGGCAACCTGATGCCTACGTCTGGCCACTCCAGCGAACAATGAGCTTACTCATTCAGATCAGAGTTGCTGTGCCCAAACTTGCCAAACAGCATTGTGGTGGAGCAACAGAAGAGCCACGCTGTGCCAGATGCACCAATAGACCCTGGAAGCAACCCCACTGGAGTCACTGGAGCCAATGGTGAAAGATATTTGCATGCAATCTGGCTCATTTTACGAACTTGTCGAATTCCTGAGAGTATGCTGGATCAACCAGCTGCCCACAGAGCTCGTGTCATCACTTCTCCTTCAAGCCACAAGTGACTCATCGTCGTTAACATAACCTGGTTTCCACTCACATATGCTGGGTGCACAGAACTAAGGAAGGCTGCAGCACGGCTTGACCTGGAGCCAGAGAACACTTTTTTCACAAGAAATCCTTTACTGAAGGCAAACAAGTCGTTTCACACACCTGAAGGCACCCACTGAGCCTACAGAGCCTTCCAGAATGAAAAAGGCTTATATAGACCTTAACTTTCCTTGAATTCACTTTGGATTTGCCCAGAGTGTCTGGTGCAGGTACCGTGAGCACTTTCTAAAATGTCTACCTACAAAGAAGGGGAAAAACAAAACAAAAAAAAGCACGCAGACTATTCAGTCTAAGGGAAGGACCAGGATGGGTGGGGAAAGAAGAGAAAGGCCCAGTAAGGGTCAAATGCAGGCTGGAAAGTCTTTATCCTATCTGCAATGCGTGTGCAGAACAGAGAAGTGATGGATTTACGATTACAAAAAAAGAAAATATGGGTTAGAATTAAGAAAAGCCTTTCTACCAGGAAGAGAAAACCCTTTCTACCGGAAAAAACATAATTTGTGAATAGGGAGGACCATGGCACCTCAGCTTTGGAGGTCTGCAAAGCATTGCTTAAGTGCACATGGCCCCACACAGGCTGGGAAGAAGGACTAGACAGCTTCGTGGGGTCCCTTCCACTCCTACAATCAACAGGAAACTCCCGAAAAAAGCAGTAAAGAAATTCGAAACATTTCCTGACAGTAGAGCTCTGGGCTAGGCACATGGGGAGTGTCACCACTCCATCCAAATCCCTCAAGCCCATACCAGACAGGCTGCATCCGAACGACGGAGCTCCGGGAGGCAGCTGGAGCCTGCTCAGGGGACCGGCAGAGCCTTCCCACCCCATCACCAGATTCGAGTACATCCGTGTCACGAACACAGACCAGAGGCAGCACAAGCAGAAACAACTCTATTTCCCAAATCTTGCCCCGGGCAACTCCGCACACAGGATTTAGCTGTAAGTGCTCTCACTCCCAGAACAAATCTTCACACAGCTCGGGTTCTCCTGGAGGTGATCTGAGCATCCCTGCCCTGAGGGCAGCAGACGAGTGCCTACCAACTCCCTTTCCACATCAGTTTTAACTTTTTCTTATTACTTTTAACTTCTGATAGGAAGCAAAGCCTGTTGTCATGCAGAGGTTTGTAAGTGATGAACATTTGTCTTTCTGCCTACGGAAAGCTGCCAAATCATAAAGCTCCATCCTGTTTGTAAAGCAAGCCCTGGGGTATTATTTTTCCTAACGTCAATGATGTCACAGAAACACTACTTGAAAACAGAATCTAAAATTACACTCCTGAGTGCAACACATTCTGGAGTTTTTGTTGGCACTGCTAAAATTGTTCTGTTGTGTTTTTCTGGCACAGGCCATAGTCAGATAATTGCTTGGGGCTAATCTTGAGGAGGCAAAATACACACAACCAACACAATCCCACTTCTGCTCCATCTTCTATTAAGAAACAAATATTCTCCACAGCGTGAAGTCGGGTTATCTTTGCCAACAAACTCTACTAAATGGAGCAGAGTGAATTTGGGGAGCGGGGGTAGAGACTGCAATTTTGGCAGGGCCAAAAGCCTTTGTGAATTATTGCATAGCCAAATTATTACTTTTTTTTTTTTTTTTTTTTTTTTAAAAGAAGGGGAGAAGAGAGGCTATATCAAGCGGTCAAAGAGTTTTGTTTAGTCTGAAAGATTTCTGAATTGTTTTCCCCCCAGAAATAGGTGTGAATGAGGGAGAAAAGGGGACACCCAGGCTATTTACCCTGCTCTGGCTCCAAGCAGAATTTCATAACTGTTCCAGACAAGTTCAACCAGCCATTTAAAGACCTTTGCGCCTCCTAAATTTACTGGGTTATAAAAGATCTGCTGCCCAGCATTATTCCACCCTATTGCCAGTAGTAGAAACTCAGTGCCAAGAGCCAGAGCACACGAAGCCATCGTGGTGAGGTGGTAATAAGCAGTGCCAAGTCCTGCTTTCAAGAATGTGCTTGCAACACCACCAACATGATCAGGCCAGATATTGTGTAGTTCAACCAGATAGTCACTTTACCATATCTGGCAGAAATAACCGTCATTCCCAGAAGACTGGTGGTGTCACCTTGACTTTGCTGTTGAGTGAGCTACAGTAACTTGCTGTTCTTCCCGTGTGCATCCAGATATTCCTTCACAAGAGTATCTTAGGATACCTGGATGAACAGCCTTGCTTCAGCTAAGCAGCATATGCAATTTGATTCAATATATCATTTTCAAACGTTTTACAGAGGTTAATAAACCTTTAAAAGCTCCATAACTAGCCTCTCCCTGTGAAGAGATATCGTACGGGAAGAACAAAAAAGCACGTATGACCACCAAACCAAGCTATTGCTCAATGAATTTGAGCACCAGAGCACCTAGCTTGGATCAGAAGTCGTCATCCATAGTATTTGATCTGTCAAAACAATACGAGCCGAGACTGCTATAAGAAAGGCCAACCTCCTGGACTTGGGGTGAGAAAACCAAAGAGTTTGGCAAAACCTGGCTGCTTAATACTGAACATGGCAAAGTTCACATTCCTTTTTGAACAGAAAAGCAAAAGTCTGCAGAGGAGAAACGCTGGAGAAAAATACAGAGGATGCCACCTTTCTTTGCGCTCAATATCACAAGATGTTTCTAAATCAACGTATTTAATATCAACAGTAATTTCTAACACAGGATGCTAACTTGCTCCAACTTGTGTAAGCAAGAGCGCTGAACTAGCCTGAGAGTCCCAAACCCAAGCAGCCCATTTTACAAGTGGTAGGCCAGCAAACATCAGTCTTCAGCATAAACCCAGCTTTCTACCTCTGCAGCTGGGAAAAGACACTGCATTCCTACATCCCCTATATATTAGCACAGTAACTAACAAAATTCTATAGGGGGAAACAGCAGGATGTAAATTCTGCTTATTTAGGTGCATTGCCAATGCTTCCAGTGAAACCATCCCGTCCTCCAGCCAGCTAAGATTTTTAATTAGAATGTGAGGAAATTCAGCTTCAGCTGAAAGCAAGATGCTTGAAATAACCACCAGCCATGGTAATTTTGGATTCTGGTTTCTGTCATCCCCTGCAAAGCTGACACTACAGTATGCAATTTCTGCAAAGGAGAAAAGTTGAGTTTGTTCAAGATAAGGCCCTGACACAGTTTATTTATTTGCAATCTTTAGGGACTGTTTAGCAAGCTGTCCTGGTTTCAGCTGAGTTAGAGTTACTTTTCTTCCTAGTAGCTAGCATAGTGCTGTGTTTTGGATTTAGCATGAGAAGAATGCTGATAACACACTGATGTTTTAGTTGTTGCTAAGTAATGCTTAGACTAGTCAAGGACTTTCTTTTTCAGCTTCCCATGCTCTGCCAGGTGCACAAGAAGTTGGGAGGGGGCACGGCCCAAGATAGTTGATCCAAATCGACCAAAGGGCTATTCCATACCATATGACGTCATGCTCAGTATATAAACCGAGGGGAGTTAGCCGGGGGGCAGCGATCGCTGCTCGGGGACTGGCTGGGTGTCGGTCGGCGGGTGGTGAGCGGTTGCATCACTTGTTTTCTTTTCCCTGGGTTTTGTTTGTCTCTCTCGTTCTCCTTTTTATTACAATTATTATTATTATTACTATTATTATTATTTTATTTCAATTATTAAACTGTTCTTATCTCAACCCGTGGGTTTTCTTACTCTTGCCCTTCCGATTCTCTCCCCCATCCCACCGGGGAGGGGGAGGGTGAGCGAGCGGCTGCGTGGTGCTTAGTTGCCGAGTGGGGCTAAACCACGACACAAGCTCTAGAAATAGGCGGAATAGAGAGTTATATGATGGATTTCAATGATTTAGTCCATCAAGGAGAATTTGCACACCAACCCGTCTTCCCAACACAGCACTCTTCAGATAACACTGAGCCAAGGCACAGCCAGTGGGGTGGGAAATCTGCTTAGGGCCCAGGAAAAAGTGAGTGAAAAAGCTGAAAGCTCTTTTTAACTCTAAGCACTGGACTAAAACCAACCAACAACCACAACGCCAGCTTCCTATCCATCACGGAATGCTGTTATAATTTAACTCAGAGAAATGTTGCTTTTCTTTTGAGGCCCTTGTGGCATTTTGTTTGCAAATATTCTAGTAGTGCAGTGATATATGCTTCTTAAATGCCAATAACTATTTTCCAGGTTTCTCCTGAGCAACATCTCTATGAGCTGGGATCTTCCTTGGGAGCCATGACAGATGACATCTCTTTCAAAGCAGTACAACTCAGTGGCTATTTCAGTGTCTCTCCGGGGGGGGGGGGGGGGGNGGGGGGGGGGGGGGGGGGCGGGAAACCAAACCCAAAACTTAATGCATGTCTTCCTCAGAAATTTATCGAAGGGGCCCAATGCCTCCAAGACAGAGATGAATATTTCAAATAAAGCCCACTGATTATCCTCACAGAGCTTCCCGCAAGGGCTGGAAGGAAAAAGATGCTTGCGCTGATCTCGACTGCTGGATTCCTTCAAGGCAGATTGCTACACCATGAGGTAAGAAAACACTCCAGCTAACAACAGGCCCTCTTACTTTCTTATTTTCTTTGTCAGGCTTGGAAAAGCCCAAACCCAGCCACTCCTGCTTTATTTTGGCACCTTTGCTATTGATCCCAGCTGCAGCCAGATACCACAGAGCTGTGAAAACATTCAAGAGAACTGCACCACACTTCATCAAAACTCAAACCCCAAATCTTCAGAGTTTGGGCAAGTACTCAAGTCAGTTTTGTTTCATCTGAAGGTTGATCCTGATTAGAATAAGCAGATGTGTAAAAGAAAAAAAAAAAATATACGCACAGCCCGAGTGTGCAGATACTGAGGGAACACGGAGGTCAGGCTTCAACCACACGCTCAATCGCTTGTTTATTTTTGCCCATCTCACCCTTCTGATTTCAGGCTGGGATAGGAACACAATGCTGAAAATAAAAGCAAATACCTGGAGACCAGCCTCAGCACAGGAGCAGAAGTTTTAGGAGCCTCCCAGGAAAGCCAGCACTCACATGCTTTAGACTCCCATCCTCCAGGTTCGGATCAGCCTCTGAATGTGATGCCAAACCAAACCAGAATCCCAGGCCTCCAGGGCTAGTTCAAGTCTGGCTTATTATAATACAGTGCTTATCAGCTATATTTATACATGTAGTCACCCAGGAGTTGCTCTGGTGGAGCTTGGTCAATAGCACTCAGGGTTGATGTTATTTAGGTTACCCCTGGAGTGGTAAATGCCATCAAAATCAAACCAAAGGAAAAAGCACCTATAAGCATGGAGTACGTGCCTCCTTCTCCCAGCCTGTTAAAGGGTACAACCTGCTCTCTGGCTACCACATGTTACTGTTGTTCCCTTAAAGCCAGGGCTAAGTACTTTATTCAGTGCTGAGAACGTATTTCAACAGCAGCGCAAACTGGTAAATCCCAGGATGCTGCAGGTCTGGCTTCCCTGCTCAGCCACGCGCTCCCAGACGCTGTGCAGGGAAGGTTTCCAAACAGGGGCTGCAGATCTTGAGAGCCCACGCATCCTTTGTGGCACAGGCTGCAGAAGAGGAGCACACAGCAGCTTCACGGACGTGAAGCACCCGGAGGGCTCCCTGTCCTCTCTGGAAGGGTTTTAGAGGTCCTCAAAGGACATAAAAAGGTGAAGGGAATACACTGCTGTGGTATACCCACCTAATGCTCAATGAAACCGAGACAGTGAGCCGGGTGTCCCTGCACCAGCAGCTCACTAATATCTAAAAGGGACAGTGAGTGCCAAAAGTTGGCTTTTGAATTCCCTTGGGCCAGGGCTTATTACACAGAAAGCAAAGATTTTTTTTTTTTTTACTCTCTCAGACAAATTAAACGGTCATGCCTTTTGCCTGTGGGCTATGCTGATAAAAGAACTGTGCCTTGCAAAGGGAACCAAGCTGCCCTGAGGCTGACAGATGCAGGGAACAAGGCAGCTCAGGTTCATCCCCAAGGGGCTGGAGGACTTGGTACCCCAGCCAGGGAGCACCTCGCCTCCAACTGCATCTACCACCAAAGACTGGACCAGCCATACCTACCGGGGCAAGACACAGCCACAAGGCAATGCCAAGAGCCCTGTATCTTCCTCCCTTCACCTCCCTCACTCCCAAGGCGTGCGGTCAGTGTGGGCATCATCTTCAGTTGCGTTGGGGTTTGAGTGTTTCAAAGAAGAAGGGAGGGGAGTAGGAAGAAGCCAGGAGGAGCCTTTTAAGTGGAGGAAATTTGCTATGGATGAAGTTGACACCTTCACAAGCCTGGCATGTGAGAGCCCAGCTTCAAAGCCAGGAAAGCTGGAGGCAGGAGTTCTCAGAGCGTTTCAGCCCTTCACGGGGAGCTCCCGTTATCTGCACATCACCTTGCTGCAGTCTCACATCCACGTTTCCTCTGGCATTACACGGAATTGCACTGCACATGAGTGATGCTTTCAGAAAGACAGATGTGTGGGAAAGCTGCATAAACAACATCACAGCTCCGCTAGCTAAGTCATTGCTGTTCCGGGGGCACAGATTAAAGCAGCTCACAACCTTTAGTCGTCCCTCACTCCCACAGGTAGCCAGAAGATGACAGACAGCAGGAAGGTCAGTGCTTTTGCCTTGTAGTCATAGAAGACAAGTAATGGCAACAACCTACATGTTCAGCTGCAGCGGGTCAGGAAGTCTGACCACTTGTTTTTTTCACTGCAGTGTCATTTTATAACAAGCAAAATTTTGCAGAAGAGTTTGAACAGGTACTGGAGTTGGCAAAACCAGAAACAGCCTGTTATCCTCGCAGAGGGCAGCCTACTTGTCTGACTTCTGTCAAAACAAGGACTTGAACCCAATTCTGCTAAATCACTGGCAACCGCTGTACACACTGTGCTCACTATTCACACTAATTTAAAGTTCACACGCTCATGTGCCTTACAGCGCTACCCTTATTTTGCAGATGAGAGCCAATAGTTAGAAAAAAAGTGAGTTGTGTGAAGGCCCAGAACAGGGGATGAAGACAAGAACCTCCTCAGCCTTTCCATAAGAAGCATCCTACCCCCATTGTCTCCATCGAGTCCTAGCTGGTTTCTCCAAGATGAGCACTGTGCTGCAGCCACCAAGTCCTAGCTGAGAAAGTGAGGTAGGAATTGGTGGCCTCCCAGGTTTGCACAGCTGGAGCAGGAGAACTAGACGTCACCATGCGAGGGCTGTAGCAGCGACCGCCATCCCCTGCTGATTCAAGTGGGTTACAGTCGCTTAACACCATTTTCTCACCCGCATCTCAGGGAAGTTGGGTCACAGTCAAGCAACAGCCCTGCTGACCACGCAGGCTTGCATGGCGCAGGGAAGGTAGGGCAAGCATTTTAGCACTGCCCTGAGGCCCCATGCCATAGGCAAGAGCCCTGTTAAGCCTCAGGCTGTACAAACACAAGACAGACAGGTAGCTCCAGGCCCAGGACACAGGGTATTTCAGCTAAAGACGAGGCAACAGCAGAACAAAGTAAGTACAAAGTGAAAGTGGGTAGCATGAAAGGAACAGTCCTAGGATACCAGCCACTTATTTGCAGATTGCATCAGCTCAAGAATAGGTTTAAATCTGAACTCTCGCTAGTGTCAGAAATGCTGGCCTCACTACATCCCTTGGAACAGCTCTAAGGCTTGTGCAACCATTCGCTGAGCAAAAATAAACTCAAACAAAACACCCACTCCCTCCTCTAGCACTAAAGTAGATGCTAGAGAGGGACCAGAAACGCAGAGGCACGCAGGAGAGTGGGAAAGCTGCTCTTCTGATTTTGGTTTTAAGATAATACTGTGGACGAGAGAGGTGGTCCTGCAGGCATCTGTTGGATGACAATCCTGTGCCTGAAAGCAAATGGTGAAGATGTTCTACTTAAATGTGGCAAACAGGCAGGGAAAGCCGCAGCTCTGACCAACAACAGGGAACGGCAGCATGCAGAAAAGGGGCGAGAAGGCAAGTAGTTTATGAGAGGATTGGAAAAAGGTGAGGCAATCAAAGTAACAACCAACTTTTTGCAACAACATCTGGCCACACATTTGCTGAATGCACTGGTGAGTAGTGTGGAAATCCCAGAAAATGCAGGGAGCTGGAGCAGCGATGGAGCCATGACATCTAATCTGGGGTGGCATCTGCCTCGGGCTAGAGCAGTGAGATTGGTTTTTGCTGCTATTGGAAAGAAGATTGCTGTAGTCAGGAACAGAGCTGCTCAGGGAAGAAAAAATGTAATAGTGTGGAGAGAAAGCGGAATTCAGTATTATTTGGAAAGCTAAGGTACAAATTAGACATGTAAAGAGTACAGAAAATGCTAGACTATGACCCACAGTGCCTAAGGAAGGAGGGACACAGTTTGGGGAGAAAGGCCAAGTACCTTTTGTGTATCATGCTGATATTCAAGTTGTGGTAAGAGCCATTTGGCACAGATATGCCCCTGAAGTCAGAAGATGCAGCTGCAAAAACTGGAAACCGCTTCCAACAGCACAACCTGCAAGGTGAAAAATCAAGAGAGAAGGAGGATGGGCTCAAGCAGAGGCACAGAACAAGCAGGTCAGATCATTTGGGGCTTGAAACGAAAGACACCTTAGAAAGTCAAAATGAAACATGTCTGTTTATTGATAGATCTTTGAGCTAAATTTAAAAATCAAGAACACTCGAAAATGAAACATTCTGTAGAGACGTGGTTATTTGTACAGCTTTGGTTAACACCCTTCCTGGCAGTGAAAGGCACTTTAATGTGGTAAAGGCAGTGCAAGAACGTTGCTGTCTTCTTCTCACCGTGCCTTACACAGGTTAATCTCTGCAGCTTTTTGCCCCGTGTGTCTCCGTGCGGCCCCATCCCCGCAATCAGAGACCCTAGAAGGCTACCCAAGTACCAGAAGGTCTAAAGCATCAGCTGCCAGCACTACTTTACATCCCGACTGCCACCCGAATCCGAGCAACCAGAACAGCCTGCAAAGCACAGAGACAGTCTCAGAGCTCCCTCAGCATCACCCAAGCCTGAAGAAAAGGGTGCCCCTTTCCAATAAATCCCAAGTCTGCCATTGCAGAGGGTCAAGACAGACTCCTGAGAGAGTCACAGGCTTCATGCTGTCACTCATATTAATGATGCAATGCTTTATTAATTGGCGTTTTCCTGAACAGCATGTGTAGTATCAGTGACACTCCTAATTAAATAGGCAGGCAGCTTTTTTTTTTTTTTAAATGAGCAGAGAGTTAATTGAATTCTGGAGTCCCTGTGATCAGCTGTGAAATTTATACCTGCAATTTGTGCAGGCAGCAAGAACTAGAGCCTTTGGGGCCTTGTTATTCATCAAAAATAGGCTGATTTATTTGTGCCAAGTATCTCCGTAGGAGGCTCTTGGGCCCGATGTACAGTCACTTTTCTCCAATTAACCTCCCTGGCCTAGAGGGAGAAGAGAATTAGACATCTGCTAAAAGCACAAACCTAGTCTTGAGCAAGTAGGCACATTTCAGTGGAAGCCAGCTCTTATCTGAGTTAACCTCTGGCCACCAGGATTTGAGGAGTTCCCAGCAGGAAATATGTGAAGAACAGCCGAGACAAACTGCGGAGCTAACGCTGCTCACAGATGATAGGAGGTGGAAGGGACCTGGCGTGAGTCAGCTGGACCAGCCTGCTTCAAAGAGAGCAGGCTTCACACTGATCTCTTCTGTGAACGTCTCTAATGTCTGCTTTAAGGCTTCTACTGATGTTAGATGTTCTACTGACGTCAAGGTACTGATACACCTTAACAACTGCTACCCCTCCAAACGCCCAAGTTTTCCTTTCTCTTGGCTGGCCCCACATATAACCCCCCACAGGCACACAGCTGGTTTGCAAAACTGGTTCGTCTTTATCATTTGGTACATGTTGCTTCTCAGTTTATTTCTGGCACCAGTAGTGGTTCGCTCGCTGCTATACGCTGTGACATACAGCTTGTGTAGCCCAGACACCTGCCCATCAGCCAGGAAAGTAGTTTTAGGTCCCGAGTACCAAATTCTGGGTTGACTTAACAGGTCGCATTGGATCCCAGCAGGGACATAAAGGAGGTCATGGAGATAAACAGAATCAAAGGCGCTAAACCTGGCAAGCTCATCAGCAGGCAAAGAGCCCCAGGACTCCAGACCTGACAGGGCAGGGGGTCCCTGGCTTAGGGGCCAGCTCCTGAGACCCCTGCTTTGGCTAGCAAATCCTACAGTGCAGGACAGTAATTCCTCTCCTCCTGTTTTCTCTCTTGTCTGTGCAAAATTCAGTTTCCAGAAGACTGTGCTTTGGTCAGCCACTCTTCATGCCACCTTTCTCTCCATTACTGCTCCATCTGGGTAAGTCTTTGTACAAGGACTGGAATTGGTTCACTTTTTTAGGTTCCTTAGGTTGGGGTTCAGCACAAAGCTGCTCTCAGTGTGGTGAAAGCCAGCGTTTCTTAGCGTAACGAGGTCGTACACACTTTCAGGAAACTTCCCAGCCACAGGCCGCTTCATGTCAGCATCTCAAGGACCAGCCAGAAACTGAGCAGAGGTCTTGAGGACTGGAGCTGTATCACCATGCTGCATTAAGTCCTAAGTCCTTTTTGGACCTCCTCTTAGGACCAATCATCACTCAAGAGCACTCATGAAACCACACGGTAGAGCCAGGAACCAATAATATCCTTGCTCAATGGATTTTCCAGTCCAAGGCTAACTCTGCCAACAATATGACAACAGTGTTGTTCATCACCAAAGCACTGCACCAATGTGCATTAGCTAATCCCCCTCAAGTGTGCGGGAAATAGTTTGGAGTTCTGCAGTTGGCTTTTATAAAACCTTCCATCAGAAATGGTTCCAAGGCATGGACAGATCCGTAGACCATGTGGACATTCTGGAGAGCCCACAACCTAACTAGTTTTGCATGGGAGAAATGTAGGCCAGCATTTGTTTAATGATGTTTGCTTCTACAGAGAAAGTCTGAGATCAAAATGGCACCTGCTGGTCTCAAAAATACACAGAACAGCACAGCCAAATTGTCCTCCCTGCTCTTGTCCACAGTGGATTGCAGCATCAGGTTTTTATCTTCACCATGCTGTTTATAGCTATGGGACCGGTGACTTTTGGTTGGGGTTTTTTTGTTTGTTTGTTTTAATGCTTGATTTCCTTTAAAAGGTTGGAGTTTGGTTTGCAATTTATTTTGGACTGTCTTGGATATAAAGTTTACTCTGTCCACCATCCAGGAAAGCCCATTACATATCCAAGTCTGCTGGAAATCGTGGGTGGCCAACATGACACCTATCTTGAACAGTTCTTCTCCCCCATCCAGTATCACTGGTTGTTTTTGGAAACAGTCATTCAGGGCGGAAACAAACAAACCCCAAACACACAAACCACAACACATACACCATATTGACAGCCCAATTAGCTGTTAAAAATCTATCTCTCCTCACGGCTAAATGCAGCCATTTAAAATGAGCAATCAAGACTTGTTAATGACTCTTGTAAAGATCTTCAATGATGCCCTATGACACCAACATGAAAAGAATCCATGTAAAAACTGTTTGTATAGAAACTGGTTTCACAGGCAAGCTATTTTATAAACAGTTAGAAATTCCTTTTTTGTCTTTCAACGGGTATTTCTTTATAAATTAGCTCAAAGTCAAACACAGCTCAACCACCAAGCAGCTTAGGTTGTTGTTTACAGAAGAAGGCAACGGCAGCAACTACTCCCAGAGGCTAGCCTGGGAACCTCTTAATAAGGACATTTAGTTCCCCAAGATACTCATCCCTCTGCAGAAATGCAGGTGCCATACAACAATTGCAGCCTACCTGTGTTAGGTAGGATCTCCAGTAGATTAAGAACTGCCTCAGTGATTCTGGAGGTCTGCAGTAATCTCACGACAAGAGTTTCTCCCAGGATCGCTCCATGGGAGTTGACCCATGCTTTAAGGTAGGCTGCTTTTGCTCATTAAAGTAGACATATTTGCTGATCCAGGAATCTTCCTGTTGGCCTACTGCTACACACACGCCAATCCGCAGAAGCACATAGTTTCACATCCAACGGCCACCTAAGTGCGTAAGTTCACCAAGTGGTAGAAATGTCACAGTGTATTCTCAGGAAAAGACATAATACAAATATAACTGCAGAGAAATACACGACAGGAGTCAAATGCTCAAGAGCACGAGATTCACAGGTCCACGGTTAGGTAAAAGAAAACCCCATAGGAAGCAACCTGCTACTGCCCAGGACAGGGCTGCTAACCAGAAGGATATAACTAGTGCTTATCAAATAGCTCCCACTACTCGCAGCATATGCAAAGCTGTATCTTCGACTTGAGGTGTTTAAGGCAAGTGCATTCAAATACTGCTTAAACAAGCTCCGTTATTAAACACGAGCTATTTGCACCAGAGAACTGGGTACCAGGTATCAGACTCTGCCAGCCAGAGTGAGGAACATGCCACCCATGGGTCCCCCTCCCACCCTGAGCCAGCCAGCCAGCTGGGACAGCGAGTGTCACCACTGGCACACAGGGCTCTCCTGGACCTCTGCAGGCAACAGGCTGGAATCAGTTTGGTCTTTGGAGCTGCCTTCCAGAAAGTCTCAGACAGCTCATGGACCACAGGCTAAACTCACAAATAAGTTTGTTAGAGTCGCTGCAGAGAAATCAGGGCACAGCTGCGAAGAGGACAGGGATTTCAAGGCAGTTCATGGCAGAAGATCCTCAGGAAGATTTCCCTTTTTTTTTTTTTTTAAAAAAAAAGGGTCTATATACACCTACATGTAAACACACAATGAAATCAGAACACTTACTATGAAGTTATTTATGCAACCTCTGTAGGTTTAGTCATAGACAAAAACATTGCATCCATCTGTCATGCTGGATCAGATCACCAATCCATCAAACCTAATAATTACTTCTGGAAAGTAGGCAAAAAACACACTTGCTTAATCGTGCCTCTTAAAGACACAGCCTCTCTTCTCACTCTGTGGGCAGATAGGAGCAACCAAGGTCCAAAGGTCTACAAGATACCAAAGGTTTGCTCCAGGTTTCTAGAAAATGCTCAAGCAGCAAGAATTATAGAAGGATAAAACTCCAAGAGGCTCTCCTGGTGGACCATCTAAAAGTCAGCCATCAAGAACCAACCCTAAAAAAAAAAAAAAAAAAGAGGGCCTCTCCAACCCAGCTCTTCATCCACCATCCCCGCTCGATGACCACAAAGCGGGGCAGCACCAGCCCCGGCACAGCGGCCGCCCCGGGGCTCGCCTCGCACCTCGACAGAGGGGAACCCGGCCCCCGGCGTGCCCCACACCGGGCCTCTGCTCACCTCCAGCCCAGAGGAATCTCCTCTCCACATCAGCTCGGCGGGAAGGGGCGGGCGGCGCTGGCGGCAGAACTAGAGGCAGCTGCGGCCGCCCCCCCGCAGCACCTCGCACCTCTCCCCCCCCCCCGCTGCACCACCAGCCCCCACAAAGCAAAGCGAAACCCTAAAAACCTGCTTTTTCTGGGTATACCTGTGCCTGCCAGGGAGGCAGGCTCCGAGAGGAGCTGTCAGGCCCGGCCCAGCCCCGCAGCGCGGGCCGGGGCCTCCCGCCAGTGCCTCCACGCGCTCGTTAGCGCTCATGGGCGGCGGGTGGGGGGTAATGGCCGGGGGAGGGCAGGGCCGCCTTCCGCAGCCGGATGAGGGCAGGGAGCACCCCCA